>VYZP01049194.1:0-87453 GCA_013400635.1 Hypocryptadius cinnamomeus | reverse complement strand
CGCGCCACGCCACGCCACGCCACGCCGCGCCGCGCCGCGGGCGGGACGTGCGGGGCTCTGGAATGCCGCGGGAAGGGGCCGGGGGCGGATGGGGAGCGGCTCCGTTCTGGAGCGCCGGGTCCCCGACGCCCCTTCCGCACCCCCGTCCATCCCGAGGCGCGCCCGGCCGGCCGGGGATCCCGTGCAGCATGGGCCGGCCCGCACCGTCGGAGGTGCCGCTCCCGCGGGGACCCTGCCCTGCCCTGGCTCCCCCCGGGGGTCGGTACCGATCGCTGGGTAGCGCCGCCGCAGTGAGTTCCCCGGTGGCGAAGGTACCCGCGGCTCGGGCGAGCGGGGGAACGGGAGCCGGCGTGCCCAGGCCGTTCCGAAGTGGGCAGAGAGCTGTGCAGGGGGGCACGGCGGGAGGAGCCGCCCGTGTCCCCGCACCGAGCGCTCTGCTGGCGTGGGGACACTGCCTGCGGTCCACGCCTATGGCGGGATGAGTTTCATTAAGCACACTGACCCCGGGGTTTTCTGTTGAAAAAGCAGGATCGAGAGGGCTGCACGTTCTCATTGAAAGGGACCGTCAGCTTGCAGTAAGGGTGAGCTGACAGCTCGCGTTTACAGCGTGATGCTGGTGAACCTGCGCTTCTGAAGATCAGTGTTTGGTGCAGCCTTCTGCGGGGGAACACCCGCCCTGCCAGGTCCTTGTCTCCTGCCTGCTGCCCACGCCGAGAGCTGGAGAGGCAGCAGGCTTGGCTGGCACGTGACCCCCACTGCTCCCCTCCTCTGAAATCTGGTGCCTGAGAACACCGAGTCACTTCATTCAGGCTCCTGACCCCTCTTCTGGGCAACGGGGCTGCTGCTCTTCAATGTGCTCTTCGATCTCACTACCCCCACCCCTCTGGAGAATATACCCGCACATTTCACCTTGCTGTGTCTGTGCCTGCATCCCGATTTTGTGTCAAACGAGACTTCCGGGCAAACGAGAGCTGGGACGAACTTCTGGGAGCACCCACCTGCATCAGCGGGGCATTGAAGCGCATACCAGGGCTCAGCAAGCAGCTGCGGGCTGAGAGACACGTTCACAACCCTCTGCTTCCAGGGGAAATTTTGTGTGTAAAGCAGGAAAAAAACCCATGACTCCCAAACTGCACTTCCTCTCCAAAAAAACCCCAATCACCAAACCCATCCAAACACTCTGTTTGCTCCTGTTTGCCAGACCAGTCAGTAGATGCTCCTGCCCTGCTGACAACTTGTCCTAGGGTTTTTTTGGGTCCACTGATGCCGGGGGTTAGGGGACAAGTCGCGAGTGAAGCCCCAGCTCTGCATTTGCCTGTTCCATTCCCAGTGTTCCAGACCTGTAGCCACCCCACTTCCCTGGTTCCTCTTGTCTGTCTGCACCACACAGCAGGGCTGGTGGGCAGCCCCCCACCCTGGGCAGGCACACCCCAGCCCCTCTGCTGCCATTTCCATGTCTCTGCAATTACTATTAGCTGTAGAGCTTTATGTGCTCCCCATCTTTGCAGGGTTTGATTGTCATGTGGCTCCTCCCTGCAAATGGCACGTTTTTAGGTAGTTCTCGTGGAGGGAAATGCGCTGGTGCAGAGCTGCCACTCCTGTGTAGGATCATATCCTCCTTGGGATCAGGGCCCTCATGAAATATGTCTAGGCTGATGTGTATTCTTCAGATCAAATCCTTAGATCAAAATGTGTCTATTTCCATGGATGTTTTAAATTTTTGTGGAAACAGTTTTCTAATGTTTATATTTTATTAATTTCATGGCTGCAACCTTTACTCATTTGTGTAGTCTCTGACAGAGAGGAAGCAGAGGTGTGTGCTGGGTTGCACCTTTTTTCCCTGATGGAATAGGTACCCTTCACATTAGTACATTAGCATCTTTTTCCCCCAGAAAACTCTTGAAGCTTTAACCTTGCAGCTTCCTTCCATGTAATCAAAAAGCTGTGTTTTTCCTGCTAGAAATTTCTCATAGGAACTTGTCTCTCTGACATGATCCACTTACTGTTTTTTCCCTGTCAAGTGCAGGCTTGTTTTTCAATAAAAATAAAAAGCAAAGAGCTAATTCTGAAATCCTTAGTCAGAAAAAGCTTGCACTGAAATCAAGGGGAGTCTTGTCTTGGTGTAAAGATTGCAGGTTGAGGATCAAAATCATTATAATAAAACATTGTCGCAGAAGCAACATCTCCCACTTCAAAAATAAACATCTTTGCTCCAGTTAGCTATTTATGTAGCTGCAGGAGACTATTGATTTGGGAAAGCTTTCTGGTGCACTGATGCTCTAAACCCTTAGCACTACTAAGAAGCAGCAAAGCTCGGGAGGACCAGGTTACAAAAGAAGTATAATATAAAACTCTGCTTTGTTCTGCTCCTAGCAGTACTCAGGTGAAGCCTCTGGCTCACCTTCACCTCAAACACCCCTTTGACACATCTTTGCCTCATCCCTTGCTCAGATGTTCCCAGCCAGGCTGCACAGCCAGTAGAATTAAACATTTGCCCATGGTGAGGACGCAGGGCTTTGGAGCCTGGCAAAGGCACCGAAGAACAAGAGCTCTGTCCCTGCTTGAGTATGATACACATGTAGCTCCTCCCTCCTTGCCTAAGAGACTCTGACAAGAGGGCCTAGAGAAGTTTTGGTAATTGTTCCAAAATAAGAACCAATCCATCACTAGCACAGATCAAGAGGCAGGGCAGGCAGAGAGAGAGGGGGAAAACATGCACAAGCAGCCTGAGTCAAAGAGAGAATTTGTCATCATATTTGTATAAATTTCCCAAATTTCCGTAGTAATGTAATCATCCCATTATACTTATGGTAGAAGAATACTTTCAGAGTCACTTTTGAATACATTAGGTTACATTACACAAAACATAAAATTGAAAGTCTTTAAACAGTGCTGTGAAGTGTTTCCAAAGAGTCTGCCTCTGATGCTGACGAATAGCAAAGCTGCAAACAGCAGAAGGAATTGATTACTTTTGAGTCTTGCAACTTACAGTATATAAAATTGCTTTTAAGGTACATTTCTAAGAATTAGGCTGGTGACTTAAGTGGGAAAAGAGTTTGGCTGAAAACCTGTTAAAATTATTTTTGTGGGAGAAGATGGAGTCTTTCTCACTGCTTCTGCCATAGACTTTTCCTCACCAGGTGTGTAAAGAATGAAGTGCTTTTTTGAGTAATGGCCACCTGGAACCAGCCTGTTTGGCCCCACCCCAGTAGACACATTGCTAGTCTAACAAGAACTAGATAAACTTGAGTCCACAAGCAAATTTTTTCTCAAGGGAAGGCAAGAATGGTATTTCCGCACTAATGCAAACAGATGTTAACATAAAAGAAGCTGAAACAACAAATCACTCAGAGAAAATCTAAGTTGCTCAGCCTTTAATCTATTTAACATAAATAGCTTCCATAACTACAGTGAATAGGGCAGTTGATCAGAAATCCTAGTATGGAGGCTTGGAAGTCATGGTATGAAATCTATTCATCTTACATCCTACGTCTCAAAAAATGGCAGTATCCGTGTCTGATGTTCTGAGAAATGCCAATACCACGTAACTCCATTTAGTGGCCTGTTTACGTAGATCCCAGCTCTCTGCTGGAGTGAAAATACTGTTTTGGCATAGTTGGAGGATACAAAAGTAAGTTGCATGCACTGGATCTGTAACTCATCATTTAACATCCTTTTAGGGGCAGGCAGATGTGGTAGTTCAGCCATCAGGCAACCCTCACGACATGTTCAGAGCTGCCTTCCGATTACCCAGACACTTCAAGCTCCTCTCCAAAAAGCAGCAGGTGAACCCTGATTTATTTGCAGTATGTGAGAACAGGATGGATGCTGTATTATCCCTGTCAGAAGCTGGCAAACCCCATTTACCCGTTAGAGTCCTGTGGGCTCTTCTCTCTGAGCAGCGCAGCTTGACTTGAAAAAGCCTTACAAAGACAAAGGGTGAGCTTGTGGTTGTGTTGGGGGCACACTTTGTAGATCTGGTTTTATTCTTGCCCTGAGCTGTGGGTACCATTGCCTTGCTCTCCTGTCAGCTGCCAGCCCTTTTTCTCTGCAATAGAAAAGGGCCATGTCTTGTTCTGCCATGTCTATTTAGGACCTAGACACCAGTGACCACAAAATAATCATACACAAAATGGGGCCCTGAACGATCAAGGCACAGCAAAAATGATTTGCCCATCTCGTACCCACATGGGGCTGCACACTTGCAGTAATAGAAGTGCTAAAAGCAGCAGACTGCAGCTCAGACCTTCAGAGGCTTGCCAGTTTCCCATGGGGCTTGGGGAAGAGACAGCCCTCTGCTTCCCTCCCTCTACTCCAGAAAGGACTTTTTTTGGACCCTTCCGCAGCACACGTGGGTTTGGCAACCCTCTGTGGGACAGGACCTAGGAAACCCTGGGGGAGATTTCCACATATGGCTACAAAGCTGCAGAGTGGCCCAGGGGGCATCCCTTGTCGTGTCCTTAGTCCTCTGTCAGGAATGATGGAGCTGGGCCATAGCAGAAGGCCTAAAAAAATTAATTTATTACTGAAGGATGTCTGAGTTGAATTGACTGAGTCTGGGGGGGGGTCAATGCTCATCATTTTTAATGGGCCTGCCAATTCGTATAACAGTAGAAAATGACCAGGGAGGGATCACAATTGCCACCATCACCTTGTAACCTTTCAACCTTGTAAAACTTTGGTTTAACACATAGACTGCTTCTTGTGCTTTCACATACAGTGTTTGTGAGAAAGAGTCCTTTGTATGCCACCTGCCCTCCAAAATGCAAATCCCCCACTTAAGATGAGAGCAATGGGCTGCCTGCAGACTACAGGTGACATAAACCGGAGTTCAGGAGCTCATGATATCATAAAATGGAACACAAGCTGCAATGTTTGCATTTAAATTGAGCTCTCTGAACAAATGCTTTGGAATTGTTCATAAACAAGGGGTTCCAGTAAAAATGTGACTAATGCCATTAGTCATCAGAAATGGACCTTCCGCATTGCCACAGCCACCAGTGGCAGAGCTCCCGTTACCTTCAGCAGGAGCTGGTTATGTTTCTAGGAGATTTACTGCCCTTACCTAGCATGTCAAAACTGTCAAGGTCCACAGTATGTGAAATGTAATGCTTAATAGCAGAAGAAAAGGCTGTTTTGGAATACGAGGAAACTGATGTGAAAGGGGCAATAAAAGAGTGCATTAAATGATGATGCCTCTTTTGAAAGGAAATTCACAGGCATCTGGGGCCATTACCTTTCATATCCCAGCAATCAGGAAATTAACCTTTAACCCTTCTCTGTTGACCTACTCTCCTTTCTCTTTTTCTGTCATTCATTCTTTTTTCCTAATGACTGGAGAAGATAGATACAGTCTATGATTTATGCTTCTGAAGGCTACAATCTGCCTCCTTCCTCTACCTTCCCAAGCACTTCAATGTCTGTGTTAACTCTAGAAAGAGTCAAAGCTTCACTCAGATTTACTTCCATGTCATGCTTACCAACACCTGAGTTGTTTATGCTTCATTTATTCCAAGCCCTGTGTTACCTAATTACCCCTGACCTAGGAATAAATCTTACTCCCATCTTTGCTGTCACCTGGAGGCAGGGAAAGCACTGGAGGTGTTGGGAGCCCTCTGCTTCAAGGAGAGGTTGGACCCTTTGGACTTGCACAGTGTGATGGTGGACAGGGAGAACATAGAAATACACCACAACCCTGTTACAAAACCAAAATCAGGAGTAGGAGTCGCCTCTAACATCTCATCCCAAGGGAGAGGAGAAGAATGAATAACTGTTTCACCCTCTGATCCCAGGGAGACCTGGCAGATACAGCATCAGATAATAGATTTCAGAAAACGTGTGACAACATCACTTTTAAGAACAGAAACGGTGACTATAAAGCCAACAAACAATGATTACAGCACTTCAGGGCTATGGTGACTGCATACAAAATCTCTGAAATGCTGTCAGTGAGCAATATTAGCTTTATCAGGAAAAGAACTGGAGAGTGAGACATGGCCTCTTGTCATGGAAAATGGAAATTCTGTCTGAGTAAGTTCAGAGCAGCCTTTGCTTGCAGAGCAACTGAAAGTCCTGAGTCATCACACTGAATTGTAAGCTGCTGGCTGCAAATCCAGCACTGAATTCCCACCTATGTTCATTGCATGTATTGGAAAACAAGTTCTGCTGACATAGCTGCACTTCACTGAATGCCAAAATGTGAGTATCTCCTATGTTCTTGTTCTCCTGGAGGTTTCCCCTCCCTGCCTTGGTCCTGCCTCTTACCGAGAGCTAAGTCTGGCATAACTAGTCCTCAGACCATTGTGCTCAGACACATGGTGACTTGGTCCTTGCCTACACACCTGGTTTTTCAACTTTTTCAGCTGAAGAAAACAAAGGTCCTTCCCTTTAAGCCTTGCTACGGTCACACTGGTACTGTTCAGCATCTGTGGAGTCACCCTGAACTTGTGTGCCGATTTAGCCTTGAGGAATGGCTTTTCCTCCAGAACCATCCAAGTTCTTGCCCAGAGGAACGATGACTGTGTGGGCACCGCCTGCAGTTCCTGATGGCTGGCCCGGCTTTGCAGGGAAGATATATTGGGAAGAGGTGATTTTTTTGTGTTACTGGATAGCATGATGGAGGGTAGGAGTCTGCTTCCCCGCCAGAGCTGCACCATCACTGCTTATCCCCTGCTCTTGTGCAGACCCTGCCAGCTCACGAGGCACCATTCAGTTTATTTCCCCTGGGCCCTGTCAGAGGGTTTGCAGCTATTTGTAGAGAGCTGCTCTGAAGCTTCTGGGGAGGTGTAGTTTTAGCGGGTGTGTTTGCCAGCCGCATGAGGCGACTGTCTCCTCCCCTGGCAGTGGCAGCCCCAGCACGCTTTGCTTTTTGGTAGGTGCTCCCATCCCTGCGGGAACTGCAGCAGTGGCACATGTGTGTGGGACAAAGGGGTGCCTCCTGCACTGTCTGGGACCAGGACTGCTCAAGGGACAGCGTGTCAAGAAGCTGGTAATAGAAATAAATGAAGGCGAACCCCCCTTCTCTTGTCCACAGAGGCTATTTTTGGTGCAACTATTTTAAGGGTTGTTCTCCTGGCATTCCACATCCTGACATTTCAGCACATTTGCCTCACCTGCATTACTGGGTTTTCAGCTGCAGATCATCCCTATCAAGCCACTGCAGTGATTTTTTTATGCCCTATCTGTGTTGTACACGCAGTGTCATCAGCACCTTATATTTGTAAAACAATAACTCCAGGAATAAAAGGGGCGTGTCCTCTCTCCCCCTGCACCCAGCACTTACAAGCCTCAGCTTCATTTTAATATTCAATGTACTATGCCTTAGTTGAGCAAAAACACACTTTGTGCAGGAGCTGTTTAATAAAATAAAAACATGCTCCAAAGTGACCCACATGGCAGGGGTAATTTAGTATGCTGCTCTTTGTGCTTTGTGTCTTACTTTTGCTGTTTACATATTTTTTTTTTCTCATCTGTTTGCACAGGGAATAGATGCTGACATTGTCCTTTTCATGAATAAATCTCTTTTTAGCATGTTGGCCAGCACAATAAAAAAATTATCAAACACATTAGAGCCTGAACCTGCAACCTTTTCTGATGAAAAGAAAACCTGTTTGTGGGCCAGCTCCCTGGCTTACAGGGGACTTTTTCTGGAGGAAGAGCTGCTCACGTGAGCTACACGTACAAGGTCTCAGAATTTTTGTGCTGCAGAGCTTGACTGTCAGCCAAAGCTGGAGGCGGCTCAGCAAAGGGAATGAAGGTGGTTGTCAGAGACGAGTCTCAATTTCCTCTTCCTCTGCCACCTGCTGCGTTGGAAGGACCAAAGGTTGCTGTAATTTATACCACGGCTTAAAGTCTTGGTGGAATGGTTTGCCTCCAAAGCAAGAATGATGTCTGTGGTAGCTTTTGCAGCAGCAGAAACTTTTAATGGTGCCTCCAAAATGACGTGGATTGCAAAGTAGATTGATGGGAAGAAGTCCCCACAAAGGCTGTTAAATATGAAGGCAGCAGCTGAGCCTCAGGTACCCTCTGAGCTGTCGGTGTCTGGCGGCTGAGTGTCTAAAGGAGAGGCACTTCCCTACATTGCTCTTCTGCCATTAGCCATGGGGACCTTCCTCTGACCTGTTGTGTCTGTCCTGGTGTTCAGAGCCAACACCAGCGATTCCCAGCTCCAAGTTACAGTGTTTTCATTTGGCTAGATCCCAGAAAGCAAAGGACATGGCATATATTGCCCCAGGCGCCATACATTAAGCTTCCCTCTTCCCTCCTGCCTTCAGTGGGAGAGAACTTGTACCCATCCTTGTGCAGGTGTTGAGGGGACCAGCACAATGCAAATGCTTATGATCTGCATCCTCACCAGCTCAGCTGGAAGTGGATGCCCTGCCTGGAGCAGTTTGCCTGGCTCAGAAATGCCACCCAGCTTCAGCCAGGGGATTTTGTGTGTGGATCAGGAGGTTGTACAGGACAACGTCTGAGAAACAGCAGAGCTCTGCAGATGAGGTCATCCCAGCGCATGTCAGCTGCCAGGCAGTGCAAGGATTCCCAGGTGAGCTTGCAGGATGAGCAAAGCATCTCTTCCTGTGCAAGAGAGATGCCTTCTCGGGGGGGGTTTTACCCCAGAGAGCATCCATGGGTTGTCTGCTGCCTTGGGCCCCCCACTCCGGCACACCTTTTGCCAGGCTCCTTCTCTGCATGATGAGGAACAGCTTCAGCTTTCTCAGCCTGTCAAAAGAGAAAAATTGTGTTCCCAGAGATGATTCCCAGTTCACAGGGTTGTGGACACTGACTGCCCAAAGGTGAAAACAGGATAGGAAGTGTGTGTACAAAGAACTATTTTTATCAATGGATGAATTGTAGTAGGTGCAATAATAAAAAATTAAAATCTGTTATGACTAACCCAGGCTCTCAGCAGCCCTGGCTCCCACTGTGCTGAAAATGGTATCAGCCTAAGTCTTTTATGAGCTGAAGACTACCAGGTAAGCAAAACTCTGCTTGGTATCTTCCCTTGGCTCCAGCAAGAATAGTCAATAAGGCCTTTGTGTTGTGCCTGGCAAGGAAACGACAAAAATAACGGCATCTTCAGCCAAGAAAAGCCCTGCAAGGGTAAAGATGATAGGATTTCAACTAAGCAGCAGAAATGCACTTTGGTATGAATAACTCTATAGGCTAATATGCCAATGCATGCAGGAAATGTGGTTCTGCCAGCTAGTGTTGGTTGAGTGTATCCAACAGCAGCCAGCAGCCTGTGGACACCGGTTTTGACACATGTTGGTGGTTAGGAGAGTTTTAAAGGGTGACCAAGAAAATACCAACAAATTCCTATGAAACAATGCTAGGTTTACAGAACCAGATATGCAAGATGGATTATTTAGTAGGAAAAAGAAAAAGGAAATAAAAGCCAGAAGGCAATAATTCAATCACTGACAGCTCACTGGACATATGTCAGAAGGGAAGGCTAATTGACGAGACATTTCTGCAAATACCAAGATGCAAACAAAACCAATATTCTCCTGCCTTGTGCAAAGGTCTTCAGGTACAGAAGTCCAGGAGCACAGTCATCAGAGCCCCCCTGTATAAGAAATAAACAGGCCCCCAGATCTGACCACTGCCACCCAGAAAAATCTGTCTTTCTCTTCTGAAGGGGCATCAGGGCCCCTAAGAGCATGAAGGAGGTTGGTTGTGTCCAAGGCCAGAAGGCTACTCTCATTTCTTCTTGCTTCCTCTGCCCCTCGGTGTAACACATTTAATCTCTGTATGAAGCACAGGATGTTCATGTTTGCCTGAAGCACGTATTTCAGATGGACTTTAATAATTCATTGAAATAATTAAGGGTGAGGAAATCCATAACGTTCTGTGGCAGTTTGCTCCCACTGCCCATCAACCCCAGTGCTAAAAATGTGTGCCATATTTCCGATTAAACAGGTCTGATCTCACCATCCAGTCTTTGATATTTGCTGTCCTTTTCCTCCATGAGGTTAAAAGGGCTCCTGTATGCCCAATGTTTTTCTTTCCTTAGAGTGGAAAAAGCTGCTGTCTATCAAATCATTCCTCAGTCATTTTTCTGATGAGCTAGACAGATTGAACTCCCAGCCTTCCACCAGAGAATCACTCCCTGGTTGTCCAGTTGGTTTGGAGCTCTCTTCTTTACATCTTTGCTGACTCTTTCCAAAGATTTCTGGTAACATGGATGTCAGAAATACACTCAGTGTTCCCAGTGTAGTTTCATCAGTGCTGCATACAGATGTGATTTTTTTTTTTTTTTAATAGATAGCTGTTTCATCCTTGGCTTTGGGGTCCCTGGATTTCTCTGAAGGACCCGTCCCAGGCTGTAGGCATTTTTTCCTAGAAGCACTGAGCATTTGCACCTCACCTTGCACTGCTTGTCCCCACAGCCACCACTTGTTTTTCAGGGTACAGATCCCTCCTCCTTCTATTTTGGAGCGGGCTCATCTGTTCTTTGCTGAGAGTCCCATTCAGTCTGTTGTCCTGGCACTTGCTTAATCTTGGCCCTTTAATTTTTAGTGTCTGTTACATTGTGAGAGCAAAGGGATTCTAGGGGAGTAGATTAACAGCTTTTATTGATTCCCTTTCTCATACATACAAGACTAACCAGCAAACATGAAGTGCAGGAATAGCCAGAGAGAAACTGAGCACAGAGAGCATTGCACCATGTCCACATCACCCAGGGAAGGATCTCTTTGAACAAATAAGGTTTCCCAGAAATCTAGAGGGACTTTGCAGGACTTGTGGAATCAGAGACAGTTTAGGTCTTTGGGTCTCTGGGGAAAAAAAACGAGAGTGTGGTTTGGGGTCGGACCTGGGAAGCTCTTTTCAAGAAAAGAGGAATAATTTGCTTTGTGGATAACCACAAGAGATAATGAAGGAACAAGTTTTGAGAAATTTTGTGCTGAAAGTTTTTTGAATTTCAGCAATTTACACCAAGACATTTCTTCCAAAATGCAGGAGACAATTTGTGTGAATATGTTTGTGATTACATGATCAGTGAAGGCTGTACATGAAGCAAAATCTTTGCCAATGTTGTTAGAGATAATGGCATGAGGGAGAAATCCCAAGCAGGGATAATTACTCAGTGTTTAGTAGGCCTGGTTATGCAAGCAGCCAAAAAAGCAGTGAATGTGAATACCTCCAAGGAAGGACTTTTCTTAATGATGATTTTGTTGTATCACCATCAGGCATTTGTTTGCTTGCAAAGGTGGGGTGTGTGCTGTTTATTTCCCTCAACCGATGTACAAAAGGAATAAATAAAGCTTGGCAAGCTGAAGTGAGGAAAGATGGGCAAGTCAATAAATCACAAAGTCATTAAGAGCAGGGAGCAGGTTTTTTATGGCATTGTGAAATGCACAGGAAGCACACAGGCATGAGTCCAGTCACATGCATTTTAGGAGATGAGCCATTGCATTTTGAAGATTAATATTTAGTGAGCAGGCATCATAAAAGAAGGCTTTACAGGAGTCAAAATTAGAGTCTGTGAAGAGGTAATTGCTTGCTGTGACCACAGAATTCACAGTGGAGCTGGTTTCCACATGCACTGCAGTTTGTTGTCTCATTCATTGTTGGACCATGGTGTTGTGGAGCTGTGGAGGAGCAGGACAGCCTTGGTCACTTCACTTGCTTTGGCTGAGTGAGACAAGGTGATGGAGAAGAGGGCAAGAGGAGTCTTCATCCCCACCTCCAAAAAAAAAGAGTCCTTCACTCTCTGGAGTCCATGCCAGATGGATTAAAGTAGGGTAGGTAAATAAGAAACAGAGTCTTCTCCCTTCTTCCCCACCCCCTCTGCTGAGGACTGCAGGCACAGCAGAGCAAAGGAGGAAGGCCAGTGGGAAGTGGAGGTGCCCATCCTCAGAGTGTTTAGCAGATTAGTGGGTTACCATGTCTGCTCGAGGTGTCCACCAGGTGCAGCAGCAATGCAGCCTGCAGAGCAGCTGGGTGCTCAAAAGGAGCTGGTGATGTGCAGCTTGTTAGAAAGGAGCAAGAAGCAACAGCCAAGAGGGTAAAATGCTTGCAGGTTCTCTCAAAAGGCACCTTACTACCTGGTTACAGTAAAGGTATTTCCAGTTATCAGAAAATGTTTTTAAAGGAAATTAGAACAGGCAGAAGGCAAGCAGCTGGATAGACTGTCAAAGTTGTCCTTAAGAAGCGTAGGTTGTGTCCACACCAGGGAAAGCAGAAGAACAAACAGGTGGAAACCCATAGTAAAAACAGCCAAAATGGATTTTTGTGGAATAATTTCATTGTTGGGCATAAACCCAATGACAAAACCATTTTCAGCTACATCAGGCAGAGGCTGCTTGCCAGCCAGCACATAGGGCCTAGAGAGGACTGTGGGGTAATGGGAGCACTTAAAGATGACAGGACCCTAAGAGCAAAGACAGACAAGATCTCTGTGCTGGTGTTTGCTGGAGAGGAGCCTCAGGAGACCTCCATGCCACAGCTTTTTCCAGCTAGAGATGAGCAAGAAACAGCCTCAGATTGAACTGTCAGAAGAGGAGGTTTTAGAACAAGTTGATGAAATGAATAGCAACAAATCACCGGGTCCAGCTGGGGTTCAGCCTGGGCTCCCGAGGAGACTCAATTACAAGACTGCCAAACTACTGACTAGGATGTGTAACCCCTGCCTTCCATCAGTCATGTGCCAGGAAATGGAGGTGGTAAATAGGATACTCTCTTTAACAAAAAAAAAGGAGCTTTGGGAAACCACAGTCTTGTCTGTCTGCCTTCCCTTCCAAGCAAATTGTCAGGCGGTGTGATGAAAAAAAGACCAGACAGACAGGTTGAATTGATCCCAAAGATCTGTTCTAGCCCTCCAGGAGAACTGGTAGGTCTGTGGATGAGGATGACTCTCTGGTCACAGTTTATTTGGCTTCCCCAAAAGGTGATGACAGGTCTGTCACCCAGGTGTCTGCTTATTGTTTAGGAAAGCACACAGATGTGTGTCTGTGCTGGTAGTGCTGATGATATGCACTGAGTTTTGCTCTCACCCTTGTGTGTGAGCTCTGCAGGGGCTGAGGAAGAGGAGAGTTACCTGCCCTGTGGCTCATGCCCCACTTGGACAAACCTCGTTGTGTCTTGGAGCTCCTACTGAGATGTAGAGTCAGTAAATATCATCATCATCACCATCATCATCTTCATCACTGACAGAGTGCCTTAGCTTAACACAAACCCCATAGTGCTATGTGATATACAGAGGCAATAATAATGAAAAAAAGGGTTCTTACCCATAAATATTGTGGCTACAATACATACAGTTGATGCTTAGAAACAGTATCCAAGACTGGATTTGATTCTTCTGTGAGGGATGGTTTCATGTCTTGGCTGTTCCAGGGCTAATGTTTGGGTCAAAAAACCCTTTCAAGCCCACATCCTTCCCTGCAGCATTGCTGCCTGACCACCCTTTTGCTTGTACAGTGCATTATTCCTGTCTTGTTCTTGTATTTATTGGGTTGTGTCTGCTGCTGGAGAAAAGACCCTGGGTTTTCCAAGCTGGCTAATCTCAACCTGCAGCCTGCTTGTAAACATATTTAGTGTGATCTTATCTGCAAGTAAAACAAATATCTAAGCTATTCAAAGAAATCTGAGGAATTCCCATTTTTGAGCTGACAGCCGTGTTCCTGGGCCCTGATTGGGGTGTACTGGAAAGGAAACCTGGAATGGTTCTTCTCTTTTGGGATTTGTTTGGTCCTGTTTTGCAAATTAGAGACAAAGACCATTGCTCGAGGTTATAGAATCAGCTGATAAGCTTGTTTGCGGGGTTTAAAAGATTAAATCAAACAAGGGAGCTGCTGAATGTGCATTTAAAAATAAATTTCTGGTTTTGCCTTCAAACAGTAGTGGTATATAATGTGGCAATTAAAATGGAGGATGAGGAAATCTGTTGCTTTGAACAATTTAATCAGTTATTTCCATAGGAGCATGTCAGGGAATCAAGGACACTTGATTTCCCTTCATTGTTCTGCATAACTGAATATATTTAGGTCATTATATCTGAATAAACAAAATAACATTCTTAAAAACAACAACAAAAAGAAGAATTGTGATAGAAGCAGCAGGTTAAGCGTGGAAAATCAGATTTAACAATTTTCAGAGTCCTTTTTTCCCATTGATGAACTGGGGATTTACATGACTAATGTCTACTAAAACACTTAAATACCCTTTGCCTCAACGGGAACTGACAATGGGAAAATAAATCCTGCCTGCAGCCCATTCTGTCATATGAATCGAGCCTATGAGTGGTACGGTTTCTTGGTGGGGTATTGGCTGGGGTGGAAAGCACAGCCAATGTTCATATAATAGATTTTCATCTCTGAAGGCAAATGTCAACATCATTTACCTCTGGGATAAGTGAGACCTCCTGAGGGATCTCAGCCCTGTGTGGAGGGGTCAGAGCACGAATCCAATGCCCACATTTTAGCAGATGTGAGATCAGGCTGGCAACCGCGCAGGGAAAGGCTGAGGAATGTTGTGAGAGTGGGATATGGTCCAAATCAGGATATTTTTTGTATGTGTAAGAAGGAGGACCGGTGATCAGAAATCAGTTTTTCTGTCCTGAGCACCAGGGGACAGTTGTAAATAAGTTTCAGTAGCTGTTTTCTCTGTTAATAAAACAAAACATGTAAACACATCCTAGACAGCCATCCATCAAAGACATTTTGCATCACATACATTTTATGAATATTAGATAATGGAGGAATGTGACAAATAGCCATTTTTGTCTCCCTCTTGAATACCAAATAACGGTTATTAGTATCTGTCAAATAAATAATGTGAATAATTTAACAAGACATCACTATTGTGCAAGAAATGATACCCCATTCTACTGAGCTTTGGAGTCAGTTATTGTGCAAAGATAATAAATACATGCAGTAGCTACAGCAATTATGCCCTAGAAATCTACTTCAAGTGTTGCACTGCTTTAAGAAAAGGAAACCATTTGCACACCACGCAAATTATGTGCCAAATCTTCTGTTCCTGTCAACTGGCGTGGCTCCAGCTGTTCCAGCTGTGCTGTGCATACAGTGCCCTTCTGTGACCATGTATGCACACACCTTCCTAACTCCAGCTCCTTCATAAAAATGCTTGTGACCTTATCATGTCCATTTGCCCTCTTTGCTTAACTTTTGAACCTTTCCCTGCAAAATCTGCCAGAGGTTTTGCAGGTAGGTTCCACAAACCTGCATGAAAGTAGGGGACCAGGAAGGGAAGACAGATCATGTCAATGAAGCCAGTATCTGTCCATGCCATGCATCTGCAGGAAATCTATCCTAATGCTGTTGGTCAGAGAACCACAGGCATAAAGAAAGATGTAACATGAAATATTAGATTAAAAGGGTTTCAGTGATCACTTGGAGGTGATGCTCATGGAAGGCATTGGCCTCTCCCTCCCAAACAGGGCCACACTCACCTGCCCACAGGCTCGGGATTGCATATCAAATAGCTTACAAGTATTTCAATGATCTTTCTAGATTCCTGCATGTTGCTTGTTATTTAATCAATAAAAAAACCTTGGAAAATATTATTATTTAAAATTACTATTTAGGAGTGTAGAAGCTATTCTACTTACAGAAGACATTGATGCCATTACCTTTTGCTGGTATTTTATGTGATAAAACATTTCTTTCTGTACATAGAAAAGTGTTTGCATTATATCATTATTGCATATTTGCATATTGTTTTCTGTGCTGGATGTTTGCTGCTCATTATTTTTTCTCAGAAAGAAACTGAGGAAAAACATACATCTCTCAGCTGAATTTTGAAAGCTTCATGATGAGGGCTGACAATTTTTTTGTGGCCAAGACCTTGTGTCAGGACATCCTTTTTACCATCCCCATCCAAAACTTGTTTAAAGTAGAATATGAAAAAGCCCCTCCATTATGGTCTGCTTATTATCTGCTTGTCCTACTGACCACATGGATGTTATCTGACACTAAATTATGGGATTGATTTTTTAATATCTTTCTCAGAAAAAGTATGCAGAAGACTGCATGAAAAAGGAACTGTCTTAAAGCTAATAAAGGAAATGCCTCAAACATTGAAAGTTATCAAAGCTGAGACAGCCTGGACCACTGTCATTTGGTTGTGGTACACCTACAGTATCTCAGGGCCAAAGGGAGTTCTCTAGAGGATAACTGGGCCATGGAGTGCAACAGATCAGCACTGTGTGCACCAAGAGTTTGCTCCTGGAATTGATCAGAGCTACAAAAGCAGTTGAGTGGTTCTCTGCATCCCATTTCTCACAGCAGCAGAACACGGGTTGCACAATGCGCTGTGGGCAGACAAGGGCCTGTTCTATGGCACAGCTGAATCCTCACCTGGAACCTCAGCCTAGCCTTGTTTTCTGCCACAGAATCCCTTTGTGATGGTGGAAAGGCACATGATCCAAGCTATTCAGAGATGGCAATTTGCACGTTGCGGTACCCAGCTTGAAATCTCAGGATTGGTCTTGCAGGAGTACTTGGCATGCACAGTTGCATCTGAAATCAATAGAAGCTGTTTTCTGAGCGATAAAGTGCTGTAGAAAATATGATGTACTATGAAATTATAAGCCTTAGGCATTTCAAACCTTCCATCCTGACTTAGTGGGTAGTTTGGAGTGTTTGCTCAGTGTGTCTTGGCTCTCTATGCAGAACCATCTCCACTGATAATTCATCTCACCAGAAGCACCATGAGAGTCAGTTAAACGTTTGTGAAATGCTGCTTTCAGAGTAGGGTGTGAAAAGTGTGCAATAAATAAGACAGCCATGCATTGATGATGAGGACAGGCAGGATTTTGAGGAGCAATTAGTGAGGGAGGGGTCAATTGGGAAAAAACCTCAGTCGTATAGTGAAGTAATTAAAGATGTTTTGTAACCCATGTGCCCATAGGAAGTGGTAACAATTGCTCAGACAACCATGCAAAATTAAACATTCGTGTAGGAGATCTTGTGTAATACCATTCACCAGTTGCTTTGGTATTTGCAGAAGTGAGGTCTGAGCACATCCCCTTGGTCTAAGAAAATATGATTGCATCCATATTGATATTTTTATATCAGATGAAAACCTGACACTTGTGTCTCAAAAAGCATCGAGGCACAAATGCCACCTCTGCTGGCAATGTTTGATGGCCTCCTGCACTATTTCATATGAATTTTAATGATGTGGAAATGGGGAAAACCCAAAAACACACTGTAAAAAAAATCTCACCAAAACTCTTTGCAAGGGTGTTGCTGTGCTATAGAGATGCTGTCTGCCTACAGATGATTTCATTGTTCAACTCCTTTTCTTTTCCTCTAACAACCTGGACTTTCATTAAATGAAAGAGACAAAAAGGAAAAAAAAATAAAAGGAAAAAATAAAGAGAAAAAGAACAAAAAAGGAGAACTGTATGGATGTCTTTACTGAGATATGGTGGGGCTGAGAATCTTTCCTTCACAGCAAGAGTTTCTGGTGGATTTGCCCACTCTTTTGGGAACATGAAAAATAAGGCACATTTACAAGCCCCATCCAAATGGACATTTTCAGCTCAGTTTTCAGGGGATTAAAGTTGTTGCTGGATAAAGTTCTGCTTACAGTAAGATATTTATTCCATCTAGTAAAAGAGGATACAAGCTTGGTAAGGCTGCTGAGACTGCTGATTTCCATTGTTGTATCAGCTCTTGCCCCAAGTAGTGGCACGTTGCAAAAATGTTATTTGAGAAAATTGCAATAATGTTTTCTGATATGTGCTCCAAATACACAAAATGCAAATTGTTTTGAAAGAGATGAATAGTGTGTGGCGAAGCACCATGCAATTAAATAATTGGTTGTGAACATCTTTTCTTATTAAAATGAAGCAATTGTAAATAACAGAATGATATTTAAATGAAATGGTATGTAAGGCCAGTAAGAAAGATTTGCAAGGAACATTTGTAATTGCATTATCTCTAAGTAGAAAATTTATAAATTATAATGAATTATAGAAATGTATCCTGACATGAAAGGGAAATATTCGATCAAGAGGCTGAATATGTAAGGATTAAGTTCTTTTTATTGAGGAAGTTTCTCCTGCCTGTATGCAATATTCATAAAATGTGTTACAAGTTTATAAACAGAATGTATATTTGTTAAAATACGAATTTAGTATGGAAGGTATATTTTCAATATTTAATGAAACAATTATGCTGTATTAACACTATGTTCTTTATTTCTTGGATTAAAAATTCACGGGGATTTTTATCCCTTGCATCTTTATTTGTCATGGGCTTTATTCCAGTTATTCTCCATACATTTCCTGAATCAGATGAGTACTAATAATTTTCACACACCTTCTAGAATAGTTGTATTTTGTTCTTCAAATGTATTGTAATATATAAGAAAGTGGACTCCAAACCTGTCTCACTGCAGATCTCCTGTGTGCCTTTGAGGCACTTAATTGAGTTTTGCTTTTGGAAATGGGGGGTGGGATGAAGACTCAATCCCAAATATTTTCCCTGGCTGAACTTCCAGGTGCTGCCCAAGCTGAATGAGTGGTGAGGAGATCCTGAAGTTAAGTTTCTCACCACAGAAGCCACCCAGGAAGCCACTGCACCTTTCTGTAGTACAGACACTGCTTGAAGCAGAGGGCACCACCACCAGGTTCTGCACCCTCTTAACCAGCTAACTGGATTCCAGGTGAACCAGCAAGTGAAGAACAGCAATCCATGCACAGGCACGGAGGTACAGTCATAAAACAGAAAAGGAATGGTCACAAACTCCTGGCTGTTTACAGCTTGGAGGATGAAATGCTGTTCTGACTGCCAATGGCTGCTGATCAGAGCTGAAGCACCTCTTCTAGAGAGACAGAGAGTTGCTGTTGTTCAGGAGAAGAGAAGGCTCCAGGGAGACCTTAGAGCATCTTCCAGTACCTAAAGGGGCTGCAGGAGAGCTGTAGAGGAATTTCTTACAAGGGCATGGAGCAATAGGACAAGGAGGAGTAGCTTCAAACTCAGAGAGGGTAGAGTTAGATTATTAGGAGGAAATCCTTCTCTGCAAGCTTGGTGAGGCACTGGCATAGGTGGCCCATAAAAGTTGTGGATGCCCCATCCCTGGAAGTGTTCAAGGCCAGGTTGGATGGGGCTCTGAGCAACTTGGTACACTGGGAGGTGTCCCTGACCATGGCAAGGGAACTGGAACTAGATGGTCTTTAAGGTTGCTTCCAACCCAAATCATTCTGATTTTATGACCTCTTTTAACTTGTGGAAAGTTAGGTTGGAGACTAATGGAGGGCAAGGATCGATACTAACAGGCCTAGCATCTCAGCAATGCTATCAAAGAAGTCAGAAACTCAGAACTGCAGTGACATTCTTGCAAAGAAGCTTTTAGAGAAGAATTTAACACAACATCAGCTAGGACAAGCATTACTGGCAAACTTCATGTAGGATTTATCCAAAGGTGGTTAAAGCATCCTGTGAAACAGAGACAGAACTCAGTGTTCCAAGGTCAAATTTACTGATAACTGCACAAAGATGTTTCTACACTTTGCTTTGCCCAAGATATCAGTGTAATACTTGCAAGGAAACTGTTTTGGAAAATGGCTCTCTGGAGTGCTACTATGCTGCTCTGTGCTCTGGAGTGTAACAAGGCAGAACTCACATCTCATTTCAGACAGTGTTTTTCTCATAAGAGAACTGATCCCAGATTAGCTCTGAAGACAACAAAATGCTACCTGTAGCCATTTTATTTTTATATGGTGTGGAATAAAAAGAAGATAAACGAAGTGGTTTAATTGATGCAAAACCCACTGCTCAAGCAGCAGGTTTTATTACATGATCAATTTAAGTACAAAGGAAGACAATCCTGCTGTAGCAGACCCTAACCTGGGTACTGAGAGAGCCCTGTCAGCATTTGCAGTAAAGGCCTCTGCGTCTGACAACTGAATTTATTAGAAAGAAGGATCTAGGCTCCAATGGATTCAGTCTTAATGAAAAATTCATGGATTTATAAGTCTCCTTTGAGCTTTTGGAAACATTAAAACCTGTTTTTATTTGTATTACCTTGATTTTAATGATTGTTCTCTTATTTGTGAACTGTGCACAAATACTGACCTTGTCCACTCCCTCCACTGCTGGAAGGACCCTGGCAGCTCCCTGCGCTCTGCATCCTCTGCTGGGCTCAGAAGGAGTGTCTGGCTGATGTGGCTGTATTTTTGCTCCATTCATACGACTCGTTTAAGAATATATTTATAGAATAATTATCTGAACGTGGTGTAACTTGATGGAGGAGTGCCTTCTAAAATCAGATGAGTTGAGCAAGAAATGTCATTTGTGCTAATCTGTCTGAAACTGGGTAAGTGTGAAATGTGCTGTCGGGAGGAATTATCTCTTCTGCAACATTATAGGCCAGGAAAAAAAAATCTGTTTATTACACAAAATATAATGTACTTATAACAAAATTTTAACTTATTCTCACTCATTTCTGTCTAAGTTAATGCATTATTAATTGTGCATTTTTGGATATAATTTGAGGGGGGTAGGACAAATTATCTCTAGCACTGCAGCCACTTAACGGTAACAATCACATTTTCTTTTTAATAGAGTAAGTTAATTTTTAAAGTGATCTACAGAGGAACAGATGGGGGAACGAATTCTCTGTGGGTATCTCCTGCTACACCAGCACTCAGAGCACAGAGCAGTGCCTAGTGCCAGGCACTTCTACCTTGCAGTTCTTCCTTCCCTTGTTCTCCTGTTATCTTGTGTCAAATGACCAGGAATGGAAAAGCAGCCTCTGAAGGTAAAAATTCCTCTGGTGTTTGAGCAATCTGCTTCACAAACAAATTCCTTGCTGGGCTGCAGCATCCAGCAGCAGGGTCCCATCTTAGGGGTTTGTCTGCTGTCTTTGAGCGTGAAGGCCTCCAGCAGCAAGGGAGGAACATGGCTGCAAAAGGCAAGATGGGAGGGGAGTCCAGTGGAAAACACAAGAATAATTAACTGCTTCCTCATCTTCTATTTTGTCTCCCTCTGACCTGTGGGCTCCTGCTATGCAGGAAGCAAAAACCTTGCTGGCTTCAGTTAAACTGGGATTTCGCTCCAGATTTCGTCATGCTATTTTCCCATAAATTGTTGCTCCACTAATTTATTTGTAGAAAAAGAGAGCAGCAACACATCAGCCATGAAGCACAGTTGGTTTTCCATGTCCTGTGAATTTTGGAGGAGGTCTTGGACAAGGGGGACTTGGAGGCTGGAGATTGCTCTGGGGGGTGGTCTGAGCAGCTCCCCATGCTCCTGCAGTGTACCCTGTCCTCTCTTCCCCATGCACACACCCTGATGCCAGCAAAGGGGCTGGATAATAACACCTGATAGTTTTAATCCAAATTTTTAAACAGAAAGTGTGCCTCAGGTTACCAGCAGGAGCATGGTGTCAGTTCAGGCACCTGGTTCAGAGCTGCTGCAGGGAATAGCAATCCCACTGCTGCAGGAGGAACAGCCACGGGTGGCTCAGGCTCCTTCAGGGTGCCAGATCTGCACTAAACAAGAAAGAAAAATCCTACAACATGCAGTTAAAAATCTTTAATAACAGTAATTACAGCAGAGCAAGTAGGACAGAAACTGATAAAACCCTTACCCTTCTTATTGACTTACATTTTTCTTTAAAAATGTTGCCTACATCTGCTGCCAACCTCTGAACCTCAGAGAGTGTGCAAAGCTGAACATTGATGTGTGAGAGAAATGCACCCTAGCCCATACAGCATGATGGTGTGAAGTATTTTTAACTCTTCTATTAAAGTGATTTACATAACAGGTAGAGCTGATTTTGAGAGGTCTGTATTTAGACATGTAAGAGATTGAGAGGGGGAAAAAATCATCTTAGTAAAAGCTGGTGCCTTTTCATTTTCAAGGAGTGAAATTATTGTCAATTGTGTACGTTACTAGTGACAATAATGTTGTGTTTATCTGACAAATTTAGTTCCAGGCCTTCAAAACAAGCAATGAGGTGCCCCAGAAGTGTGCTGTAATAGCACTGCCTGAGCTCAGACAAGGAAAGGGAGTGCTGGGAGCTGCTGGGAAACACCAGCACACCCAAGAGGGAGGTGTCTGCTGCCTGGAGAAATGCCTCCTGTGATACCTGGAGAGCACGTGGACACACATCATCCCTCTGCTACTGGACAGGGGTTTGCAACATGTAGATCCCAGATGAGAGATGGCAGGATGCTGTGGGGCAGCAGTGATGTTTCTGGGAAGATGTCTCAGGGGACAAGAATTGGTGTGACAGACACTGCTGTGCCCCACCCCTGCCACTGGTGATGCCCAGTGACACAGGTACCCTGCAGGGCATCTCCTGGCCAGGGTGCCAGCCCTGCTCCTGGCTCCCTGGGCTCCCACAGGAGCTTTGCCACAAGCAGCAGCATTTCTCCATGTGATCAGGCCCATCCCAGGCCACGAGAGCCACAGCTGGTGCTCCACAATGAGGTGTGCAAGCTAATAGGGTATATTTACATGACTGGTCCTTTAGGACTGAAATTTGGGGATGAGTTGGGGATGAGTTGAAGCCTCACCTTTAAATTAGATACTCCTGTTTCTGTAGGGTTTGATTGAAATGTGCTTTTTCCCCCTAGTGAAAAAAGTTCCATAATGTCTGTTTTGACTCTGAAACCACAAAGTCTAAGCAAAAATGAAACACCCTCTCTGGAAAAAATTCTGTTATCTGAGCATTTTAGAGTTGTGATAAGAATTTTAGACTTGTGCTGGGAGTCTTTCAATTTCAATTGAACCTACCCCCTGCTGACTATTGCCCTCCATCCTAAACATCTATGCCCTCATGCAAGTTTGATTTTGTAGAATCACAGAATATCCTGAACAGGAGGGAACCCTCAAGGATCTTCTTTTCCAACTTTTCTACCCTGTACAGGATACCCTGAAAACCACACCACGTGCCCAGGAGCATTGTCCAAACACTTCTTGAGCTCTGTCAGGCTTGGTGCTGTGACAACTTCCCTAGGGAGCCTGCTCCAGGGCCCAGGCACTCTCACCTTTTCCTAATATCCAATCTAAACCTCCCCTGACTCAGATTCATGCCATTCCCACAGGCTGAACAAACCAAGAGACCTGAGCCACTGCTGATGTGGCACCCCCACCTCAGTTGTTCCTCGTGTGGCTTCCCCAGGTTGTTATTTCACAGCCTTGTTATCCATCTGAATGGCCCAGAAATGGCTGGGCCAGACTTGCAAGTACTTGAGATGAGCTCACTTCAAAAAATAGCATTATATTTGAGGAGATGGAGATTTTAAAGCCCAGGTTTGCTCCTAGCTGATTCTGGGCTCCCTGGGAGCTGGTGTGCCTTTTGGCCAAGCTGAGGAGCACTCTTTAAGGTAAAACACTCTAAATGGCCTGTGTCTATGTGGATTAGAAATTCATCACTCTGTCAGAAAAGGATCCTTGAAAACAATTGCAAATTGCTTAGGTGGGCATTGCATTAGATTGTGCTTTATATGTGACCAATCAATATGTTTGTGTACATAAGTATGTAAAGCTGCATCAGTTCCTAGCAATGAAATATTCATGTAGGTGTGGTGTCATGGGCATCTCTCCCCATTTCACAACTGCCAGAGAAAAGTCTGCAGTAAGTGCAGGACTGGCAATCTCATATCTTGGCTGCTCAGCAGTGAGGATTCAAGAACAGCACAGGAAAAGACTGATACATTCAAATTCTGATGGCTTTGCAGAAAAAGAAAAAAAAGGCATCTATTCCAACTGCAATGGTGGTCTGAATCTTTTGTGAGAGCTTTCTCTAAGTTTGCCGTGGTGGCCTTTAGCAATGGCAAAAGGAGGCTTCTCAAGGAAGGGTTAAGCTCTCAGAATGAATCCTGGATAACTGTGGACAAGTTGGGCTTAGTCATTGACTTTGCCTCCCTTTTTGACCAAAAACTATTAGTTCTTCCAGCACAAGGTAAGAAATATCAATTTACATCCCAAGATTGATGTGCACAGAGGTAAATCAGAAAAAATATGCACCCCATCAGGATTTTTCTCTCCATAAATCAAATTTCTGATACTGTCATGTCTTGAATCTCATGACATGAAGGAAGATCTAGGGGTTTTTTCACCATCTTGGACCACTCCTCCAATGTATCACAAAACCATTTTAAAAATGCAATTTAGTTGGCCCACTTCCCAACAGAGAAATAACCTAATTCCAGCCCCTACCAGTTGCATCTTACATATTCTTCAGGAACCAGCCAAGGGGCTTAAAGAGCCAACCCATGTTATGGGTGCCAAATCTCTTAGTTTATCATTAACTTGATAATACACTTCAATCTCATTACTATTCTATCATTAGGATCTGAGTGGTTTGAGTGTTTGACTAAGTGTTTTTTTTCTCTCCTCAGAGGTATGTGAAATGCTGTGTCTCAGCAAGGTGTCCTGAAAACCTTTTCTTAATGAACAAGTGATTAAAAGGCTTAAGTGCAAGCAAGCATCCAAAACACAAGCTGCATTATCACAGAATGAGCCAGAAACAGGCTAACCCTCAGCGCTGCCAAGAGCACTGAGGTCCTTCACCCAGATGCTCTTGACACTCTTGTTCTCTCTCAGTGGTAGCTGCTGGGCACTGTCCCATGGGCAGGCTGTGCTGTGGTCCAGATCCACCATGGATGTCTGGCTTTGCCTCTGCCAAGCACAGAAAAGCCACCCCAGGGCAGAGCTGGCTTTTCTCTTGTTCCCGTGCATGTCCCTGTTTCTGGTCCCAGGCAGCTCAGGAACATGCCATGAGCATCCTGCTCCTAGCCAGGCTGCACCTCCTTTGAGTTGGCTGCCAGGACTAGCACAGACAGAGAGTGAGAGTGAGGCAGAATTCTCAGTAGTTTATACTTCTGTGCTATCTTTCACAACATCAGATTTTAGTATTCTGTTTATTTAGTGTTTCATGTGGAGGTACAGTGAGATAACACCTGGACTTCAGCATCCCTTCTCAAGGCGTGGAGATGACTGCCAAAGGAACACAGATGCAAGGAGTGTCAGCCAAGGAAGTGCACCTTTCCCAGAGTGGAACCCTGGTCCTTCAGAAATCAGGGGAAATTAGCCAATAGTTGCAGCAGAGGTCAAATGTCACCTCATTTTCTTCACTGGATGTGAGTGTTGTGCACTTCTAGCAAGGGTGCTGCTTCTCTGAGGGATCCCTGGGTGCTGCCAAGGCAGCCTGTGCTTGGTATCTGCTTGCTCCCCAGTTAGGTATGAGAGGAAGAGGAAGGCTCTGGGAAAGCAATGGTGGGTGTTTTAACACACCATGCCAAGACCTCTAGGACCTCAGCATAGAACCAGGCCAATGATGTGTTATCTGAACGAGGAGAGGTGGAGAGATAAAAATAAAACCTTCTCCCGGACCTTTGTTAGAAATTTCTCTTCCATTTGTTTCTATTTCTGCCCTCTTCTCATTTTTTCCCACTAACTGAAACAGCAGCATGAGCTGACACTATCTGTCATTACCCACATCATTTTCTGTGACACTGGTTCAATTAACTGCCCTCACAGATGTCTTTATGTCCCTGAGGAAAAAAGTTCCATTTCCCCGGCACTGGAGAACCTATCTGTAGGGACGTGGCCAACTTTGCTGCGTTTGCTGCCCCATGGAGTTGTCTGGCTGATGTGTTCTGTGGTGGCTTCAACATTTTCTATTTCTTGCTGACCCCAGAAGATGTGGGCCCCAGGTGCTTGCACCATCCCCAGTATCATGTCTGAATTTCACCACTACCGAGCAAATTAAGCCTCTGACCTGGCCTTCCCAGCAGCCAGTGGGTAACAACCAGCCAGTAAAACAACCCTGCAGCTCTTTTACTCTTGTTAAGCAGTTGTGATAAGCTCAGAAGGCGCTGCCTGAGCAGGGATCCTCACTGATGGCTGGGTCTGCCCAGGACAGTCACAGTGGCTGAGGCCTGAGGAAGAGCCATTCTGCTCTCTGTGCCACAACTGGAGAAGAGCTGCTCAGTGTGCCTGTTTCTCTGCTGGCCAGTCTATTCTGGATCATCTTTCTATTGCAATTTTTTCTAGTGACCTGAAGGAAACACCGTTGGCTCTGATTTAGCTTGTGGTTTCTATATAGATAGCATCTAGGCACTTACAGCTTCCTCCTAGGTTGTCATTAAGGACTGTGTAATAATTTTCAGCACTGCCTTTTTTCTTCCAGAGGCATCTCTTCTCCTTCCAGTCATTTGAGATAGTGGCAGAAAAGGAACATTTTGCAATTGCAGACACCGGGTTATGACCTTGCTTCAACTGAAGAAGACTTTTGACAGAGAAGTTAGAACAATGCAGGTTGTAATAGACTTATCTGGTTCCAGACCTTGGTTAACATCTCATTCCTCTTCTCCTGAAGAGAAAAGGCAGTACAACTCACCTAATATACCTCGCCCAGGGCTGCTAGCAGAGTGCTGATTCACTGGAGAGCAGAGAATCCAGGAGAAATACTTTATTAACTTCTCACCCTGCTGGTAGTCTAGGTGGAGGGGGGAGTGAAATGGAGGCTTAGAATTAAAAGTCTGATAATTTGCCAGGCAGATGATGACAAAAATCAAAAGGGAAAGCACATTTTATTTGCAAAGTTCAAGAAGGGTATTACAATCAAGAAGAGGAAAGCAAATTGAAGCATTAAAAATAAAGCACTTGATAGAAGCTCTTTGAAAGGGTGGCTAAAAAATATTTCACTCAAACTCTCTCACGGCACCACCACATTCCCTTATTCTCTCCATTTCCCCACCAAGTCACATCCATTAATTGGATTACAGCTGTTTGTGACGCCAGCCCGTCTGCAGCCATGGTGTGGCTAAGCACAGACAGTTTCAGGCTGTGCAGGAAGGAGGTGCTCTGGGTACCTCTGACCTCTGATCCCCAAAACCAGCTTTGCAGTCCTTGGCCCTGTGCTGGGCTGGGTGTTGCCATGAGGTTTATCTCACAAGACAGGATGGTTAAGTCACTAGGGAAGTCCCGTTGAATATTGAATTTTAATGCCCTGATCTGTAAGGAGTTGAGAACTTTGTCTCCTTCCTTGCCTTACAGGATGGGCTGACCCAAAACAGCAGTGATGGGCAGGGGCTAGCCAGACCCTCTGCTTAGTCCAGGATGATGATGGGGAGTTGGCAGAGAAAAGTACAACTTTAGCTAAAGCCTGGCTTTCGTGCTCACTGTTGTTCCCTTGTGCATGCAGGGAGCCCAGGGATGCTCTGCCAGAGGCTGGGAGCAGAGCTGCTGCTACTGCTGCCACCATCATCGCCACAATTCCCCTTCTCCTCCTTCCCAGCCCAGGGTCTTCTCTGAAAGCTTTAACTGGTGTCATTGCAGGGGTTTCTGCTTAAAACCTGAAAGCTATTTTATCAGCTTCAAAGGAAAGGGTGAGTGCCCTGTGAGAAAGGTGGGCTCTCTCTAGCATGAATGGTTTTACAATCATCCACTACCCTTTGAAGAAGATTGTGATACACACATTATATATATATAGATATAGATATGTTTCTTTCCAATCCACCAGGCTGCTTCTTAGGTACCACTTCTGTGTACAGCTGTCATGACAGTACCAACACAAGGCAGAAGTGAACTGCCTGGTACAGTTTTACTTAAATAGTACTCCAGCTTCATCTGTGATTTAGTTGCTGAACTTGAAAGACCCGAGGACATGGATGCCAGGCCAGGCCAGCCTCTGTTTAGCTTGGTCTTGGAATGGAGAACAGGAGAAGCTGTAGGAAAGAGTTGGGAACAGGGTGTGTGCCACTGCTGCTCTCCCATGGCCACAAACCCATCTACACACTTCACCATCAGAGACTTTCCACGGAGATTGCCATCTCCCTGAAACTCATCCTTTTCCACAGCAGGAAGTCAAAGAAAAGCCAGGACATTAACTAGTCAGAAAAAACCTCAGCCAGACCAGTTCTTAAATGTAAGCTGCTTTTCTTCAAAAGCATAGCATAAATATTTCAGCAATTCTTCTGATATTAGAATTACACAGATGGGCTGAGAAAAAAAAAATCTCAAACAAACACAATGCGTCAAATTGCATTGTATCAAATCGCCTCCGCTTGCAGAGTATGCACCAGAACTGTGGGAACGGCAGGTTGGATTGCATGGGTGGGTCAAGTTCTTGTGTTGTACTAAACATTCCCATTGATTTCAAAGGCCTATTAATTGTTTTAGTGATGCAAAGAGAGCTGTTGACTTAATTCCCCAGTAGTGTGGGAAATGCAAAAGCTGGGAGCAGGGAAGACAGAGATGGCACCAGTTGTGGTCGGAAGAGGAGGTCGGGTGCTCCCCTTCGAGGTCTTCAGCCTTGTGGGATGGGCAGTCTGGGACATAGCTGATAGAGGAATGGGGAAAGGGGAACAGCACTTCTCTCAGCCTACCACCAAAACAAATGCCTGAAAATAAAAGGCATTCCTGAACTTCTCACACAGCAGAAGAAAATGTGTGAGGAAAGCAAATTCCGTGCCCAGCAGACACTTCTGAGGAAGCATGGGAACACTGTCCTGCTGTGCAGGCTCCTGTCCTTGCCACAATGCTTGTATGCCAGGGCTTTGCTGAAGTGAAGGTAAATACAATGCAAGGGATTTGGGAGAGAGCTGGCACAGGAAACTAAGAGCAAAGCAAGGGGAAGGATCTGGTACAGTGTGAGATAAAATGAAGAATGGAAGGGCTGTGGGGTGGCAGCAGCCTTATCATGTTTTTAAACCTCAATCTAATTAAAAGAGATACATAATTAAAATGAAGTAATTAACCGTTTTGTAATTAAAAACAAAAATAATTAAGCTGAAATTGAGCACGATAACATCCAATTGTCAGGACAGGATTTATTAGTACTTTAATCTGAAGAATTATTTTCATTGTTCTACTGATTGCGTTGCTGTGGAAAGAAATCGGTCGTTTCTGTGAGAAGGAACACAACTTGTTTTTCCATGCCCTTTGGGCTTCTTGAAACCTGAACAATGATACAATGAGCATATAAACCATGATTCCATGTTTCCACAGAAAGGGCTGCATTTTTGTCACTGCCCCAAGAATTTCATATTATAATCTACGTTTTTCTACTTGTTTTTGGTTGCAGCTATTTGGTTTGTGTAAAATGTAAAGCACTTGGCCTAAAAACTGACTTTATTGCTGCATAAATGGTGATGTTCTGTATGGAATTTCAGATCAGAAGAAATATGTATATAGACATGAAGTACATTACAGGGTAGCAAGTGAAGGAAAAAAATTACAACCACATTTTGAGAAGCAGACCCTAAGCTATCAATGTTTATCAATCTGTTCTGTTTCTCTGTGCTCATGCATAAGGTGTTTATGTGCTTTGCTAGATAAGGGCAACAAAAAGTGGGGTTGCAAATGCCCAGAGTAAGTATAGGCCACTTATTCTGATGCCTTTGGACAGATTTGACTACCTGGCTTTAGACTTCCCACCTTGAGCAGAGGATTAGAAAGGTCTTTTTTTCTTCCCCTGTGCCGAGTGACAACTCAGTATCGCTCATCTCAGAACAAGGGCATGTCTTGGTGCCTTGCTTGTCTTCCGTGGAGCCGCAGTGATTTATGAAATAACTGAAGTCATCTGGGCAAAACACAACGAAGAACAGTTAGAAATACTGTAAGGATGGAGATCCATCTTTCATTTGGACATTTTCAGCTGACAAATTTCTTACTGGTGTGGGGATTTAGGACACTGGTAGTGTCCTTCATTGCTCTTTACTTGAAGCATATTGCTATTTGTGTAGCTTTTGGTCTTCTGTGCTGCAAGTCCTGTGCTTACAACAGTGATGGAGTGAGCCTTGTCCTGTGTGAATATATATTAGAAGCTTGCTGGACTCTTCCAGACTAAGCATCTATTTCAAGCTATTGCAGCTGCCTGTAACTGAGGAGAATGGTGACCTGTGGACCTTTTTGCAGTCTCAGTTCTGCACTTGGAAAAAAAAAATAGAAGTGTGCATTTATCTGTGAAAAGAGTCATCTCAGTTAAGATCACAGGAACTGCCAAATTGTTCAGCCTTGTTGGAGATGGGGTACTAGGCAAGGCTGGCTTTAGTCACCTAGAGAAAGAAAGAAAGGCATAAAAAAACCAAGATGAGCAGATGTCTAATGATCTTCTGCTCACATAGTTCTTTAATATTTAGACTGGTGTAATGCACAAAAACACAAGTTAGGACCTATTCCAGAACCTGCTGTCCAATTTAAGGAGTGAAGTCAGTGGGGGTGGGTAATTAATGGGAAGTCTGTACTGCAAAGAGAAACCCAGCTGTGATAAGTGATATAAGAAGTGTGGTAGTGGTGAGTTGTATAGCCTAGAAATACCTATCCTATAGTAAATGCCATCTGATTGTTCAAGAAACTGTTCAAGAAACTCCCCCACAAGGCTGAAAATATGATGCTAAATTCCCTTCTAGATGCCTCAGTAATACTGGAAAGATGGCAGAGAGGGAAAAACCCTTAAATGAGAAACAGAGAGAAAGTTGAACAAGCTGATTTATGGGGAAAGATTAAAGTAACTAAACGCACATCACTCAGATAAATGACATCTCAGGGGAACGTAATTGTCGACTCCAAGGACTTGAAGGATTGGGCACCTAGGAATGAGAAGATTCCCCAGGGCTATGCAAGGCTGGGAGCTATATAATGGGGAGAAATGGGTGAAACTGCACAAATAAAAATTCAGGTGGAGGCATGAGAAATGGTTCCTTATGGAGACATTTCATGAACTACGAAATCCTCTCCTAAGGGGACCAGTAAAATCTTGGGTTATTTAGCACTAGGCTAGAAAAGCACTTGAAAATGTACTAAAAGGCACAAATCTGCATCTGCAGTGGGTTCACTGGGTAAGTTGTAACCCTTTTCTATCTCTCTGTACTGTTTGTTTGTTTGGTTGGTTGGTTGTTTGGTTGTTTGTAACAAGGCTGGGCTATTTGTCCCTCTTCTATGGCATCTGCCTGCAACCCTCTGGCCCTCTGCACTCAGCACCTTTGGTGGCCCAAAGATCATTTGGTGGCCCAAAGATCATTTGGTGGCCCATGTTCTGCTGCAGCAGATCCTCTGAGCTGAGTCATGCCTGGAGGGGAGACGACTTCTCTGCTTTTGTACCCTGCCAGAAGGATTGTCACTTGCTAATTGTATAGCTTCTCTTGACTGCCACGTAGCTCTGCTGGCAGCAGCAGCAGCAGCAGAGGTAGGGGTCTGCTGGCACGCGCCGGTGGAGCCAGCCCTGGGTCACAGCCAGTCACACACATGCAGCAGCAGGAACAAAACTCTTGACCTTCACTTCCAAAGACATGGGCCTCTGTGGAAGGACCCACCCAGCTAGCTGGCCCACAGCATTTTGAGGAGTTAATGCATGCAATTCAGTAATGGATAGCAGAGTGAATAAATAGGTTTTATTACCTGTGACACCAGATTGCAGAGTCATTTTAGGTACATTTTAATACTCAGAACACAAATTGATCCAGGACATAAAGTTTTCCAAGAGGCAATGGATTAAAAATATTTCAGAGTAAAAACAGAACAGGGATATCAAGACTGCCTTTTGCACCAGAGAACAAATACAAGGGCCCAGACTTTACCCCATTATTCATCTGCTTCTTTGATGGCAGCTAAGCAGAACTCGACTGGTCATCCTTCTCCCAAGCAAGTTGAGACAGTGCAGAGCCAGCTTCACAGCTGACACCTGAGGAACAGCCAGTTCCCAAGCTCACCACATGTTCCACTAGCTGGGACCAGCAGCTGGGGAAGGGGTTATTCCAACAAATTAGACTGTGCCCACGCTGAGATCCATCCCAGCTCTCCCTCTGGGGCTGTGCTTTCTGGTACAGGTCAGGCCAGCCCCTACTGGGGCTGGTGACAAGGACAGGGACAAGATGTGCCATCAGACTAAGACAGGCAGAGGCAGCTCACTGCTCTAACCGTGCTGTGGGTAGAAACTGTTCATTGCCTTAATCTGTGCTAGGCAATGAAGAACAGCCAGACAGAGATTTTTTACCTCTTTGCCCTTTCTGTCTGGTTTTCCTTCTTCTAAATTTTTTACATGAAAAAGAGGAGATGGGGCAGAATGAAAATGATGTCAGCATCAAAAGGATGATAGTCTGTGCATGGATGTCTACATTTTTCATTCTTACAGGGTGGTGCCTGCATCAGTCAGTGTTTGCAATGCCCAAGAGCGCCTGTTACCAGCAGCCAGGATCCTCTTGACTGGCTGGGAAGAAAGCAGCAGTATAAACGTGTCAATAGAGCACCAGCAATTTGTCAAGCAGTTATAATGCACTAATCAGGGGGGTGGAGGGGAGAAAACCCTGCCAAGACTCAGCCAGCTCAAAGGGAGCTGCTGCTTTTGCACAGCGCTGGGGCTCTTTCCTTTGTGGGCAAGCCCAGTAACTTCCCAGTTGCTGATCAGTCCTGGGACTGAGGATGTAGCCTTGGCTGCCCTGGCTTCACTGGCTGGCTCACGGCTTCTCTGCCTCCCTGGTCCCCACACAGCTGCCCTGTGCTGACTAGCAATGCCGTGACCCCTGGGTGCCCCAACAGCAGGAGATGGTGGCACTGAGCATCAGGACAGCCCTCTAAGCTGCCCACAGTTGTCCTCTGCCTGTCCAGGATCAGCTCAGACACCCAACACCGTCACCTCCTTGAAAGTCAAGAGTTTGGCCTGTTTAGAGACAAGTTATTTGCCATGAAGTACCACTTAACACATGATTTACTGAGCTTGCCAGACATAAGAAAAAACATTCCAGTCCTTATGTGGTACTCTCCTTGTTTTTTTGTTAATGCAGCAGATTTCAATCAAAAAAGTATTTGAACAGCACTGTCAGGGACAAATAAAAATAGTTATATATTTTTGCTATACCATGCAGACAGGTAGCAAGGGAAGAAGTGCTGCAGTCTTGCGGAAAACTGGGGGATATTTCTTCAAACCAGCCCCCACAGTCCTTAAAGATGCTTAACCCTCCCCTGGGATTGCAAAGAAACCTTTGGAAAAAGAGATCTGCCCTGCATCCAGCATTGCCTACATTCCTCTCCTCCGCGATCAGGGGAGATAGGCGTGGTATTGATTCCTTACTTCAGGATTTTTGTGGGTGGAGAGGAGGCTGTACTGCGTATTCCCCGTGCTGTCTTATCATTAATGCATTAAGGAGCTGAACAAGCAATAAGGGCAAATGGACTTCAAAACACAGGGAACTGTCTCCACAAGGCTCAGGCTGATTTATGGCAATTACATCTTGGCAGCATCGCCAGAGCCCATTAAGCCCCGCACCTGCCTGTAACTTGAACATCCCCAGCTTCGAGGGGGCACTCGCCATTAGTCACCCTGGCACTGCCACCAACCCTCCTTGTCCGTGATGGAAGGCAAGATGTAAAACAATGTGGGGAGGATTAACAAAAAGTTAATAGGCTGCAGAGCGCAAATTGATCTGAACTCCAGCGTCGGATACTGTTTCAGATACCGGGATGCTCTGCTGGCCTCCTTCCAAGGTCTGAGGGGAAGGGATTGGAGACAGAGCCTGGAGCCATTGCATTTGACTCAGGTTTTCCTTGTCTCTCCACTTTGTGTTTCATTACCAGAGGTGGACTGGCTGCTCAACTATTAATTTTTTTTCCCTGTTTTTGAATTTTTATTGCTTTTAAAAGTGTGTTTCTTTGTGACACCGTTACTTTGCAGGGCAGATGTGTGCAAATCACCAAGTGAAAGTGTAGCACTGCTGGAATCAAGGGGACAGCTTGTGCAGACCCCACTGAGGGATGATGCTGCTTGGTTTGAAGGCCGGGGTGCAGGAAAGCTGGGTTTGCCATGTGCCTGCTGTTTGCACCATGGAGGGCAAACAATAGTGGGGAATATCACACCAAAAATACAAAAAGGGGGGATACTTCCAAGCATTGGTGCACCGAGGATGCATGAGAAGTCTCACAGCAGATCCTGGTGCTCAAAGGGATGAGAATGGATGAGGTTTGGGGGGAAAAGGCAGAGAAATATTTCATTCCAGATACCACCAGCACAAAAGACCTTCAGAGGAGTTAAAATTTACTCAGTGATCCAGAAGTGTTTATGGCCCACGTAAAATTTACCAGAAAAATGTCAGATGTCAGTGGATTGTATTAAATGTAAGTATTACACAACTCGCAGCCTCCGTTTCTTATTGCAGCTTGGCACGTAGCTCTCGTGGATCTCCTGTTTGAAGGGGAGTCTCTGGAGGTGATTCTGCTTGGCAGCAGGTCTGGAAAGGTTTCAGCGTGAGCTGTGCTAGCCCGTACCTCCCCTCGTCCCCATGAGACGCTGCCAGGCTGACTGACTGGCAATTCTTATGGTGACAAACATGCCTGGTACATCAGAGAAGCCCACCCTGATGCTTCTGTGACAGACACTGCTGTGACGCTGACGTCCAGCAGCCCCAAAATGGGTGTGAAGTCTGGCAGCACCCTGGCAGAGGGAGGAGGGGGCAGCAGAGGATGCTCTCCTGGGTACACTGTTTCTGCCCCCAGCCCCAGGAGGGACTGAGGTGGGTGCTGGCTCTGGGCAGTGTCTCCTACAGGTGATTCAGGAAAAGAGGAGAGAGCATGTGGGCATTGCTCCCTGCTTGGAAGACGCTCAAGAGCACGGTGGCAGTGGGATCATGCAATTGTTAAATGCACTTACATTTGAAAAAGGGGAAGACACTCTGTTGAAGCTGTCCTTGGCCTTGGGCAAGTCCCACCAAGGCTGAGTGAAGGCACAACGCAGCTTGTTCCAACAACTTGTCTCCATCAAGTCTGAGAGACATCTGGCTTGCTTACAGTACTGCTGGACCTCTATTCTGTTTTACTGGCTATTTCATTAATTTAACAAATCACTTCTTCTTTGGCCTGGCCTGTGGATCTCAGATGATGTGACTCAGGGCTTGGTGCATCCTTTCTGTGTTGAGACCCCTTGAGCAGTTGTGATGCTAAGTCACATCAAGTGTTGCTGCAGCCAGCCCAAGCTGAGGCAAATGAGTCAGTGTAGGGCATTGCAGCTGATAGCCACAGATGCTGGGAAAGGACTCCATGCCCTGGAAATGCTGGTTTGTGTTGCCCTGTTTTTCACTGTGCTTGTTACTGTCACGGTACCAGCTCTTACAAAAAAAACCACCAAAAAACAAAAACCAAACAGAAGATTTTTTTTTCTTGCTTTCTCCTCAGAATGTGTGAAGGAAAAAAAGAACAAACCTAAACACTTGTGTTACAACTTATGCCATTTAAAGCTGCAGTGGATTTCGGTGTACTTTTCCCCCTAAAGGATTAACTTTGACAATACTGTTCCTGAAAATCCCTCTCCTGCAGTCTCTGGGAAGCTCACTGACACAGCATACACACACAAAACACAGGAGCCTGGCCCATTCCTGCTGCAAGATAAAGGAGGCTCAGAGTCATATTTCTACTATAATAAACATAAATACAACAGGGTTTAAAAGGATCTCATGACAACTTAAGAAAAGTTTCTGGGATCTGTTTTGCAGATAGAAAGATTTTTACCCTGTGCTTTAAGCAGTGAGTTGGCTATTTTTAAGTCAGGAGAATGTACACTAGTATTATCTGGAAATAGTTTCTGGAAAGCAATTTCAGTTCCTGCAGGCATGTAAACAGGGATGATCCCCAAATACAATTTATATCATGTTTTCCTAACACAAGAGCCAAGACCTATTAACAGTTCATTCATGTGTTTTTCAGGAAGCTGAGGAATCCTGTTGATATTTGGAGGAGGGAAAAATTTCCTGAATGAGCAAAATCTTTCTCTCCAGTCATCACTGCAGAGCCACGTTGCAGATTTGGCTTTGAGAACAGATACTTCTTGTGCAGACCAAAGAAACAAACTCGCTAAAACCGTAAAATGAGATAAGCACGTGCAATTTCTGCTGATATTCATAACAAGCCAAGTCGCCATGTGCTTATCAGAGACCTTGGCCTTCATGAGAACAGCAAAATGTTTAGTCATCTCCTCACTGTTGAGGAGCTGAAAGATGCCCCAGCAGCTCACTGCTCCTCCTGGCAGGCTTAGGCTCAAGCACAGGCTGCAGTTCTGCACTTTGACTTCCAGAAGAGTATTCGGAAAAAAAAATGCAGATGTTTCCTGCTTAAGAATCCCAACTCAGGCAAAAGTCATTAAAATAATTTGAGGCATTATTTGGGTATTTGACCTGGTTGTGTATAAGTGTGATTGCTTCTCCCCCAGTAAAGACATCTGGGCATGCACAGGAAAATTTCACACAGGGTTTGGAGCTTTCAGCCTTAGAGTTATGAGAAATATGCTGGGAGCCCCCATGGACACTTTTCTGACAGAGAAAGAGCATGTTTTTTCCTGTCTTATTTGACATATGCACTAAGAACACTTTGCTTTCAATCTGTTAAAGCAAGCAATTGCTTCAGAGGTGAGAAGATCTCCTTGAATGGGCACAGTTGAAAGGTTAGCAGTGTTTATTGATTTAATAACTCTCATTCTTTCTCAACAGATTATCTTTCCAGAGACATTAGCAGAGGTAGAGCCCAGAAGTGCAGAAGAGCATTTCTGATATGTTAGGAAGGCAAAGGACAGAGGGGAAAGGTGATGAATTGCTCTGGTCCTGACCTATTAAGCCCCAGGCACAGATTGGAAGATAGAATAGGAAATCCATGCACATATTTTCTAAAGGGAACATTTATAAGGATGGTGTTTATGTTGACCTTTCACACTGAGGGTATCCACCGCTTGTTACATGCTGGATAGTTGATCACTGGTGCAGAGAGGAGATAGGGAGAGATCTTGGCTCAGAACCTCCTTCCCCTGTGAGATGATGATCTCATGGTGACCAGGGAGGAACCTGAGTCATGGTAAAGTGCTCTTCTAGAGACAGAAGTGTGGTATTGAAGCCCCAGAGTGTGTTGGTCCAGAGTGGTTGAGCAGTAGTAACAAGCAGATGCCTGCAAAGGTACTGTGGACTTTGCCAAACCAGGCTCACTCAGCGCACTGAAGGGATGAACAGGCCAGCCCTACTACCCTGCTTTCCACTGCCATCTGGTTACCATTTTTTTTTTCATTTTCAAAGCTTCAGAGGAAATGAATGACAGCCCTTCACGTTCACTTTGGCTCCTTCCAGCAAAAAACGGGGTGGAAGTACCATACACCTGGGAGCTGAACAACCTTGTTTGGAGCAGGCTAAATGCCCACACGAGAAGTATATCCCACCCCTCAAGCAGTGCCTGGGACCTTGTATTCTCACCACTGAGATCAGTCCAAACTGATGTGCTGTTTCTGTGATCTCACTGTGTGCACTGAAAACTCCTTTTCTGAGCATCTGACCCCTCCTCTTGATGTGGGTTTGTTGCTCTGCACAACAGGCTGTATTCTGTGGGTCTTCTGCATGATTTTTGGAGTCAAAGTGGACCAGCTCCTGAGTTGCACTCTGTACCCCCACAGACATGGGCATGCTGAGACCTTTAATGGGTTGCTAATTGCTCTGATTACAAGTCAGTACCGAAGAGGAATTGTTGGATGATGAGCTCCCTGGCAGAAAAGAAGATACCAGTGGAACATTTTTGATGAATAATTCAGTAAGCAGGAATGGGAAATGAACAAGTCTTCTGTCTGCTAAAGGGAAGAAAAAAAGACCGAAGGAAAAAAGAAGAAAAGGCCTGTCCTGCCTGAGCAAGGCAGACCACTCTGAGCCTGGGTTTCAGCTCAGGAAGGGCAGCACAGCCTGGCTTTGTAGGCGGCGGCCGAGCCTTTGCATGGTTGCACCACAGCCAGTTACAAAACCCTTTGCATAGTGGAACCCAGCCCACCTCCCTGCAGTGATTGCTGCAACCAAGGGCAAGCTCTCAGGGTCAGGTTCTCATGTGGTGTAAATCCCCCAAAGTCTATTCAGCTGAAGGAACATACACTAGTCACAAGGTGGCAAGCCATGGAAGCCAGGATGGAGTTTTTACTTTGGGGGAGGGCGTAACAGCTTTTTAGCTTTCTGTTAGTAACATTGGAAGGTCTGAGCACAAATTTATTTCTCCAATATGGAGAGGAGCTTTCTTCAAGTGTGGATCTTGTTTCTAGACCAGAGGAAAATGTGTACATACAAGCCTTAGTGCAGGACAGGAGCATTCACAGTGAGGGCTGCTTTTATTTCATGCATCTGCTTCAACATGACAATAGCATATGACAGTAGCAGTGCAGCACTTCCTCCCCATTTGTGATGCTGGAGTTGTGATCTCTTTTTTTCTCTATATATAGTTACCAATTACTCCTCTCACTTGCATTCTGCAGATACAAACTAACTTAATCTCTTTGCTATCGAAGATCTGCTCTCTTAATCCAATGGTGGCAACAGCAGCAAACATTTCAATTAAAACTGTGTTCCACAAAATAGATGTATTCATTATATTGTCTCCCTTCCTTTGCAAGAGAAGAACTAATTGGGAACAGACATGTGAAGGACTTGCATCCAGAGGTCTGCAAATAGAAATACACTTGTTACTCTTCCAGTGAGGAGAGACAATGGCTTGAGCTATCAAAGCAAACAGTCAGGGTGGAAAGCAGAGGAAGGGAATCCAGTGTGCCAGGAGTAAAAAGTTTCTGTCCAGTTTCCTCTACCATCCCTGGACCCATCCCAGATAATTTCTCCACGTTTCTGTGAGGTTACAGTGCTCCAGAATGTGGAAGAGTTTATTCACTGGGTTGGTACAAAGTTGTCCTGGGTAGGTGGGTCTGTAAGGACCATCCTGGATCCTTGGTTTGGCACCCAAGCCTCAGGTCACTTTCCATGATCTGCTGCTAGAGGGTGCCACAAGGGAGAAACTTCTGGGTTAAGATTCATTGTCTTTACCCGTTCATGTGCATAACTTAGGCACCTTCTGCAGTTTACTTCCTCCCTTGGAGTCAAATTCAGGTGCTGGTTCATTTGTACAAAACCAATATGATCTCATTTGAGACTTGAGTTGTTAAACTCAGGACACAGGACTTTGCATCCAACTATCATTTTTTTTCTTGGCAAAAGTAGCTCATGTGAGGGGATTATCCTAAACTCCATGCAGTTCTTCTCACAAGCAAGTGCAAAAATAATTCCTCAGCTTCATCCACAGCTTGCCAAGATGAAGACCAGACACCTCCCTCCCCATCAAAGAAAGACTCATTTTATTTGGGAGCCTATTGGATCAGTGAATCAGACAATGAAGTCTTGTACTGAAAATCAGCTGTGTTCACCATGGACTACTTTCTTACCAGAAAACAAATGAATGGCTGCAGCAAGATGTGTTCAGTCATCCTTCTTGAGCAGAGCAGGTGGCACAGATCCCCACCCAGATGCCTTGCAGCAGTGTAAGGCATGAACACAGGCATAGCTTGCAATGTGCAGTCATGGGATTTTCTTTCTCTGCTCCCCTTATCCGGAGGCAGATAGGCATCACAAACACCCTGAAAGGCTGTGGCTCAATTTACCTTCTCTTTCCAGTTAGTTTTAAGCAGGCTTTTTAGAGATGGTGGTGGATTAGCTGGTAAATGTGTGCAGTTCTTGGTAGAGCTCACCTCTGATTATGTCTGGTGGGATCTAAGAAGCAACAATAAGGAGAGGATTAAATTCCTAAGTTTCAGTGTCCACCTGCAGTAACCCAGAGTTATTAGGTGTTGAAAGACTCTTACATCTGCCTTTCACCTCACCAAGCCCTTTGACCATCACCCACTCTCCTTCTTGCACACTTCTTTCCCTGGTCATTTGTCATTTGAGCTGCTGTGCTGTACTCAAAGGCTCTCTTGGGACCAGTCCCCACAGCTTGAGCCCTGTGTGCTTAGCAATTTGTCCATCATGGAAGAATATGACACTTATGAGGGCAAACTTTGCAGCATGGAGGTCTTGGATGCACATCCTTGGCCACCTCAGTATGATTTAGGAACCTCATTCTGCTGATGCAACCTGAGAAGAGAAGGATGGATTCAGCAAAATGTTGCAGTGTGGACTTGAAATCTTCTTTCAGATTCTTCTTCATCATTTCATTCTCCACATTCTTAGACTCCATAACACTTTTCTTTTTGCCAAATTTAATTTCAAGATCTTAAACAGGAAATATTGTTGGTTCTTTTCCAGTGGAAATAATAGACACACCCTCCCTTCAAATGAGGTAGGACTGAAGTTTCAGGCTCTAGTTTTGGTGAAGGTTTAAGAAAATTTTGTATAAAAGTTCCCTCATTAATAGACCCTGCAGGATATGGCTCTAGGGCTATATGTGACAGTCACAGACCCTGACCTCAGACCCTTAAACATACAATCTTTCTTTACTGTAGTTGCCTCATCTCTCACTAGTTCTGAATTCAGACTCTTTGAAAAGTGTGTCTGTGAGTAAGGGAGCACAAAGATGATTGTAAAGTAACAAAATATTAAGGAGGAGGCTTATGTAAAATCTGGGAGATGCCAAAGTATTCATGATGCAAATGAGCTTGCAAACACAGCCCATCTGCTCCACTTCAATACTTTCCTGACAATTCAGTGCGATATTTATTTTGTTAAATAATTTTCTGACCTTCGTGTTGCCCTCCTTCCCCAAGGAAACAACCCTGACCCTTTTTTCTTTGCTGGGAAATCCTTAAGAGTGACTTCTAAATTAAAACACATTGGAATTAGAGCAAACACCAAACATGCTATAAATGAAAGCAGTTCCATATCAAGAGGTGCCAAAGTCTTGCTAAGTATGACAAAGAGCACTTCTGCTCCTTAGAGAAAAGGGAGACTTTGTTCTTGCAGGTGATGCAAACAGCAGTAGGAAGGATTCAGTAACAGGCTGTGCTGGTTTTGGCTGGGGTGGAGCTCATTTTCTTCAGAATAGATGCTATGGGGCTCTCTGTTTTGGATTTGTGCTGAACACAGAGTTGATAATTCAGGGATGTTTTCGTTATTGCTGAGCAGTGCTTGCACAGAGTCAAGGCCTTTCTGCTTCTCACACCAGTGAGAGGGCTGGAAGTGCACAAGAAGCTGGGAGAGAACACAGCTGGGACAGCTGACCCCCACTGACCAAAAGGATATTCCATACCATGTGGAGTAATGCTCAGCCTATAAATTAGGGGGAAGAAGAGGGAAAGGGAGCATGTTTTGAGTGATGGCATTTGTCTCCCCAACTCACTGTCAGATGTGATGGAAGCCTGTTTTCCTGGAGGTGGCTGAACACCTGCCTGCCCACGAGAAGCAGTGAACTTGTTCTTTGTTTTGCTTTACTTTTTCTTTATCTATTAAACTTTATCTCAACTCACAAGCTTTTCCTTTTCTTTCCAACTCTTTCCCCAGCCCTGGTGGTAGGGAGTGAATGCCTGTGTGGTGCTTAGCTGCTGGCCTGGGGTAAACCATAACACAGTGGTAAATAATACGTGGTTTCAGGCAATTTCCCCCAAATCTCCGATGGGATTTTTGTGCTAAATCAACCCAGCCACAGCAGAAATGATCCCTGAGTTGCACTAGGTAGCAAGGAAACTGCTCTGTGCCCCAGTTTAGGCAAATCCCATGGCTGGAAGCACCAAGCACTGTGAGCAGCAGGGCCACATGTGCCCTCTGGGCAAGGCAAGGGACAGCCGTGGCAATGCTTAGCTTTCACAAGGGAGGTGAGGGAAGACTTCACCACTCAAGCTGAAACATTTTCAGAATCAAAAGTATAAAAATAAAAGGAAAAAAAAAAACCCAACCAAACTTTTAGAAGTCTCACAGCTGCTATTGCTGATCATGTGTGTGACTCAGAGGGTAGACTGCCTGCTATAAATGGAAATGGGTTACTTATAATTTGACTGATAATGTCTTAGTTTTTGTAAGAAAAATGTCTTTTGAAGAAATACTATAGTGGGGTGGCAAGCTGTACCATATGTTCTTTGCTGCAGCTGACATTATAATACATCTCAGCTACACTTTAAAGTGTATAGCACTGATTGCATTGTAGCTCCTATGTCCTCTCCAGATAAAGTTATGGAAATATAATGACTGTGCTTCAAATACATGCCAGTGCTGTCTATACTATTTCAAATCAGCAGACAAGAGAAGGACACCTGCTTGCCTAGGCTTTCCCCGCTTGTTTATCGCCTTCTGTACCACAGTGAGAGAGGCTTGTGGGTCCCCTAGGGAGAGTAAGCACCAAAAATAAAAATTCATGCTTGCTGGAGCCATGCTTTCACTATGTAGCTTCATGGCAAAGCATGGATGCCTTGTGCCCTCACACAGGAAAAAATTAGTAACTACAGATGTCCGAGCCTTCAGAGAGCTAAGTGGGGAGTGGACAGCCAGGAGAAAACCTGGAGGTTTCCCTCCTTGACGCTGAAAGAAAATAGGTCTGGAAATGATGGTCATTGCATCCCAAATTCATCTCAAAATGTCTTGTCTGTTGGGAAATTCCTTGGACAATCTTCTGCTCTACCTCTGGGAAGTGCTGATGCTGTTTGCCAGAGCTGTGGTCTGGCCAGCACCCTGTGATTATTGGCGTATTAAATTTTGATAATGCGAGAAGGCTGAAGCCACCCAAGATGCTGCAGTGTGGCCTCCTGGCACTGCCTGGCTGGATCAGACCTAGCAGAGCCCTGCCTTTCTCTGCAAGATGTCTACCTGCACTTGCAGCCTGGCTGTGTGTAGACATTTTCAGGAAAAACAATTTGTTACTGTAAAGTGTCTGTGAGGAGAGCTGTAGAAAACAGTTGAAAAGAAACTTTCTCTTTGATGAGTTTGATGCAATGTCTTTGGTCGTGATTTTACCAGCAGGCCGCCCTCACCACTGCCTTACTTAAGATATTTTAATGAAGGGATGGGCCAAATAGTTGTCACACCACAAAATCTGTCTGCACCACACAGCTGGTCTCAGTCCTGGGCTTCAGCTGCTTCTAGGGCTTTGCCATGCCTTATGGCAGGGAAATGGGATAAAGTCATGGGGGAGCTGCAGGCTTCGCCCCATAAGGAGTCCCTAAGTCCCCATGCCTTACCCTCTGCACACTCCAACTGCCCCATTGATGCTGCTCTACCACATTTAATGGTCCAGATCTTGGCAGCCCTACCCCTGGCTGCCTCCATCCCATTTCCCTGCCTTCCTGCAATGCTTTTTTTTTTTTTCATAACACTGCAGCTTAGGGACTGAGCTAGCCTAAGCCAACCAGGAGTACCCAGGCAAGTCAAGTGCAAAGTCCCAGGCAAGGCAAGTGCTCAGGCTATGTTTTTCCAGCAGTGGACAAGGCAGGTTTTCCTAATTCCCCACGTGCCTCCAGCCAGGTACTAGAGTAATGTCCTCTGCACAATTGGGTATAATGGCATTAGGCACTTCAGGGATTCAAAAAGGGACCACTACAAGGCAGAAGGCTTGATCTTTCTGCACCCTTCTCACAAGGTTGCCTTGAAAGGTTATCATATAACTCACACAGCAATTACAAATCATTTTATATAAGGCCACTAGTGAAAAAAACAGGAAAAAATGCAGTGAGACATGGCAAGGGGTGATGGTTTATGCATTGCAACATTGCACTTCTCCTTCATATGCATATATATATAAATATATCTGCCTGAATGCACTGTATCTACTGAATGCTTTATGGGATAAGGAATGCACTGGCTAAAGGTTGAAAGGAAAATTTAATATCAGATTTAAATGGTGACTCAGTGACTTGCAGAGAAATTTTTGATATGCTGGATGGGTCAGCACTAGAGTGGGAGTGAGTGTGACTCAGAGGTGTGGGGAAGGGTGGTGAGGTGCAGGGAAGGGGCCAAGGCTGGGAGAGAGAGGCTTTGAGGGCAGCAGGGTGGGAGGAGCCCTTGGAAAGCTCTGTGGTCTGGAAGGATACTGTGGGAAGGAGCTGAAGGGTAGATGAGTGCCAGCAGCCATGGCAGTGGGTGATGAGCAGATACCTTCTGTCCTCAGTTGTCCTCATGAGAAGCTCTCATGAGATCCTAAAATTCGGGAGAATGACTTTAGGACACAAGCAAAAATGAAGCATGTGTGGGAAGAGTGCTAGCCTGTGGAAGGAGACTCAGAAACAAATTCCCCAACAAAAGGTATTGTGGCTTGGTTGCATCAACATAATGTATGGGTGGAAATGCCACATGGTGGGAGAAGCAGGACAGGAACAAGAGCACCAGAGCCATGGCATGCCTGCTGCCTCACAGTGGGGCATCTCTTGAGCAGTGGAATGGCATCACTGCAGCTCACTGCCTTGCCAGTGTTTTGCAGCATTGGTGATTTGGGGTGGGGAAGGTGTTGGACCTCTGTGGACCACAGTGTCTTGAGCACTGTCTGGGTGCTGTCATAAAATTTCACATCAGGAATAAGAAAAAAGGAAGGCAGATCTTGAAATGCCCTTACATATCCTGTGAAGTCAGTGCCTGATCTTGAAATAAAATTTCGGTAAAGTTGACCTAGAGATGGGAGTCTGTCAGCAGGCAAGAAGTGAGAGGCTGATTGGTCCCAAATACTGCTAAAAAATGATGCTTTACCCATCTCAGCTACTCAAGGCTTCCCCAGAAGGCAGATGGGAGACAGCCAGGAGATGATGCGCACAGTGACAACCCCAAGGGGATATCTGCACTGCTATCAACCATGAGGAGATACGGACTCAGGGGAATCAATGAAGGAAAATGCCCCTATAGAATGGAAAGAGATCTGGAAGGAAACTGAGCAACCATCCCTCTAATGCTCACATGGTCCTTGCATGGCATGGAAAGGAGTGAGAAGGTGGAAATTGCGCTGAGGCGGAGCCTTCTGCTGCCAGGAACACAGGAAACACGAGTGCCAAGAGGAGCCAGACCACTCTGCAGTGGGCAGGAGTGAGCCGTGAGGCTGCTTTTTGAGGACAGAGCTTCAGTCTGCAATGTAGATTGGTGAATATTCAGCAATTGCTCTGCCTCCCAGCAGGAAGACAGAACATGGGATCTGAAGGAATGAGAAGCTGTTGCTGCTAAAGAGAAGACAAGTCAGGGATCTGTTTATTGGAGATGTCAGTCTTTTCTGTTCCCTGTGAGGCTCTTAGCTCTGATCCACTCCTGACTTACAGTAGGCACAATTTTATTGCCATTTGCAAGTAATTAATGCCCATTGCTCACTGTTTTAAGCAATTAGTTTAACACATTTGCTTTAATATACCTCAGATGAAGTATGGTAGGGGAGAATAGTCCTTACAGCAGTATTCACCAAATTTCATCAGCATACTTGTACTCCTACCCTAATTTCTTTGTCAGGCACAGAGGAAATAGACTGGGAAAAGAAATCCCACATGACTATCAGGCCAGATACCAATGCTTTTCCAGACTGCCATTATTACCTAAATACAATTTTTCTCTTTCAGCTTGGTGCCAGCACTGGTGTTGATGGAACAGCCTATGGAAAGGACTGGTTCAGGTCAGCAGAGAGGTTTTGCAAACATGCTGGCAGAGGTGTTTTCCCTCCTCCTCATGCACAGAACCACAGCTGAGTCTCTAATTGACTCTTTTTGTTGTGAGCATCATTTTATAGCTACCCAGGAAACCTGGGTGGAAGCCCCCCATTGTAACCCTGGCCTATGAGCTGATCCCTTACAAGTCCTGCTGTCCTGTGCCATCAGAGCAAAAGGCAGAGGCATGTTTGTTCCCTTCTCTCCCATCACTGAGATATCATTTACTATTAAGACACAGAGGGCCAGAGACCTCAAAAGCAGCAAGGGAAGATTTACAGCACAGTGGCTGTCAGTTGCTTTGGTCTAATTAAATGGTTCCTGCCTCCTTGACTCGGTTCCAGCGCAGTGGAGCTTGACTTGTTAAGCGTTAGAGAAGTGTCCTGGCTGCTCACTGTTACTAGTGCCTCGGCTCCAAGGTGTGACTGTTTGGCTGAAATAAGCTATAAAATCCTGTCTCTGCCTTCCCACCCCTCTTTGCAGGCAGCTGGATGTCCCTGCAGGTGAGTGCCTGCCCCTGGGACAGCAGCAGCAGAGCACATGGAGTACAGGGCACCGCAAACAGGGAGCTGGACAGCGGCCCACGGAACCACTGCTGCCCTTGAACCCTCTTTGGAGGTGTAGGCACTTTTCATCTTCTCTGCTTGCTTTTCAGAGGGGCAGTGGGAAGCTGGCAGTAGAAGAGCACTCTGGAGATGAGGACCAACCTCAGTGGGGTCTCATGAGGTCCTCTCCATAGGACCCCAAGACTCTCAGGCAGGTGCTCTTCCCCTCCTTGCCCAGAGTCACCCTGCCTCTCCTGGGGCACTGCCCAGCCTGCCCTGCCATTCTCCAGGTTTCTAAATATCTGGAAACCGAGCCGACTGAGTCCTTCACCCAATACCTTCAGCCCATTCTTTTCATGCCGATGAAGAAAGGAACAGGTCATGGTTCAAGTAAGTGTGCCTATTTGCCTCAGTCACTTGAATTATTTTTGATTACAGATTATTATTTGTGTCTCATTGACAAATTAGCTGGTGTTAATCGTCAGAGCACGTGCTGCCCAATTGGCTCTCCACATCATGCGTTACTCCCTCTCTTCCCTGATTGGATGAATCAAATTTTATTAAACAGCAGCCTTCTTTCTCCCTTGCTTGCAGATGATGCATGAGCATTTGTAGCTACTTGGCAATTCTGTTGTGAGACAATAAAAGAGCTTTTCAAAATGCCAGGAGAGGAAATACAGTGTGAATACTCTTGCAAATATTTACTTGTGCTCTTATTTGCAATATTTTATTGTGTAATGGATTTAATGATGCTATTTATCAAATAATGATGATTGCTGCCTTTAATGAATTCAAATTTAGCTAAGCAATTTCCAGAAATATCTGACAAAATTAAGAGAAAATTCCAGTGCACTAAATGCAAGAGATAGAGGGAACCAATAGAAATAATTAGAGCTGTACGATGCTTAGATATTGCACAAATGCGTGTTTCACAAGCACCTTAGAGGGAAAACAAGCAGAGAGTTACCTCAGATGCAATCCCCAGTTAGCAAATGCTATATCCCCACCTCTTCCATTTGGCAGCACCCAGTCAGGACACGGTGGACTGGCCTTGTCACTGCAAGCAGGGCTGAGCAAAGGCACCCACATCCCAAAGTCTGTCGCTCCAAGACAGCGTTCTGATAGAACCTGGGATGTTTTCAGGCTTTGGGGTGGTTTCACAAGCAGGGCTGCCTCATTCCAGCACCCGTCCAAGCTCTGCTCTAGCCCCAGTGCCACCACTTTCTGCCTCATGGGAAAAGAGGAAAGGGGTTCCAGCAGCAGCAGGGATGACTAAGGGTCCCTCAGGCTTAATGCATTGGCCGGTCAATGGTCATGGAGCTGTGGCTGGCGTTTATTCTGTCCAGACCAAGGAATTAGATGTGGAGACATTCTTTTCCTACTTCTTTCCTGCTGTGCATTATATCTCTGAAGCTTCCATCACCCACACAGATAATTTCTTTGCATCTGACATATCTTTATTGGAAAACAAGAACTACAGGAAATGTTGAATTTCAGAATGATTAAAGAAAACGCAGAAGAATGTAGTGAGACCTTCCTGAGGTAGGCATCAGCTGTGCTTTTCATGCTTTTCTTTGAAGGATCTTCAAGTATATGTTCCTAAAATACCGAAGACAAGGTCAGTGTCCAAGTCCAGTCCCTTTCCCTGAAGCTGAGGGCTGGACATCTTCCTGTGGCAAAGAATTGAAAGGCTTCATCCATACATCTATTGAGTCATTAAGCTAAAAGTGGTGAGGTGCAAAAGTCCCTCAAAATCTATGGGATCTAGGCTAGGCATATGAAAAAGAAGGAACTCCTTGTGAGTGCCAGAGAATGGGACCATCTCCAAAACACCCAAGTTTCACTGAAATCAAGAACATTCTTTTCTCATCTGATTAAAATCGAGGCACTGCCTTTTTTCACATTGCTATTTTGACTTGTTTGAATATGCAACAGCAGCCTCTATTTCCAAGAAACACAGTAAATACAGATTCTTGGAGAGCCAAGATCCTCTTTACTGCTTTTGAAGCACCCAAATCTTCAAAGCAAGAAATATTTCCTCCAGCTGTCCATGCACGAAGTTGATTTATAACTAGTTTTCTGTTCAAACCACTGTAATTTTGTGAAATGATAGCAGTATTGATTCCAGCAAGAGTTTCACTTTGCTGAAACTACCAGGCCAGAGGGACTAAATGGAGCTTTGGAGTGAATAATATAGCTTTCCACTTTATCAATTTCATCTGTTTTGCTCTCCACCTTCACTTAACAACCTACATCTCTTCTTTCCTTCCTTCTTTTCCCTTTAAGGCACTGGTCTTTTGCTCTGGTTCACAGCTATAAATGACTGAATGCATTTTCTTACCTGGGAACTCTGAGCAGCATCAAAATACAATCTGAGCAATGAATAGACTGCTTGACATCTCCAAGTGGTTCACGTTGCTGTGTGGGAAGCCAAATTCTGGCTCCGAAATGCACTGAATTCTGGAGGTGAAAGAGGAAAATTGTTTTTCAATATTTTTCAGTGGAAGAAAATATTTCTAGTTCAGTTTTTATTAAAATAAAAAGCAATAAAATATTTAGGAGAAAAATGAAATTCCTCAGTCTGGGCTAGATACTGCTGTCAGATATATAGAGATGAATGAAGATAAACTTTACTGAAGACAATGAAAATATCTTGGTGTTTAACCGGTCTGAAGAGCAGTTCCACAGAAAGACAAATCCTCACCTATGTAGGAGAGAAAAAGGGGAGCTGGATGGTATTTCTGGATCTGCAACCTCAACAATTATCTAATTTAGAAAACAGGGAAGAATTGCAGATGAATTCCATATACATTCCATCCACACTCCCTGTGTGCAGGTGTGGCTGTGCTTCCATTTCTAATGTCAGAGTGAAAAAACCCAGAAAATACAAATGCTTCGGCGGCACTATTAATTCAGCCATAGGCACGGCGTATATGTCAGCATAAATCTTCAGTAGCCTTGCCAGCTCCTGAAATTGCTGCTTCTGCATTTGCTTTCTCTGTACTCACTGACTTAAAGAAAGAAATTTCAGAAAACCAGAGGGCTTTAAAGGTGTTAGGAACAAACGCCACTTAGAAAAACTAAGAAAGAGATAAACATTCAATTTTTCTTGGCATGCATACCACATAGATTTATTTTTGCAAATGGACCATATAAGGCTCTATAAGTTTGAAGATTTTGAGGCAATTATTCAGGAGAAAACCACAGAAAATAATGTAAACAGGTTCTAGGATGATCAAATAACCCTTTGGATTCCATCACAGGAAACATGGTTTAAAGCAAAGCTGAGGCATGCTGCATTTCTCCCGAACATTTTACGCAGCGATGTGGCTCCAGCACGGGGATGTCACCAGTCAGCACAAGAGGGCAGGTTTGGAGGTGGAGGTGGGTTGCTGCCTCCATGCTGGTGCTAAACAGCCACACGACATAAAAACCTTCTGTCTGCAGCCCATCCCTATGGCCCCAGGGAGAGGAAATGGCTCAGCAGCTCCTGATGTGGAGAAAAAAGTGCAGAAGGGAGAATGCTCCTGCTCGAGAACCAAGCCAAGCATGAAATTAATATTTCCTTTATCATAAAAAAAAAAAAAGAAAAAGGAAAAAAAAAAGAAAAAAGAAAGCCTGTAACATAGGCATAATTGTAAACTTGAAAGCCTGGGGACTGGCTTTGAATATCCTTGTGGGAAGGGGAATGCTTTGGCTGGTTCACTTCTCTCCCTGTTGAGCAGCATGGTGCTGAAGAGATCTAGGATGTGCCACACAGTTAGGCTGTGATACCCAACCTGCTGCCTGGGTGAAATCCCTGTAGGTCTTGTATTCTCAGTCCCCTTGGGAAAATTTCACCCATGAGGCATAGGTAGGGCCTGTGCAAGGCCTTGCTGGATCACCATCTGTCAAAAAACACTGCAGAAAGCTGGTGGGGCTTCAGAGGGGTTTTCCCCTGGAGAAAATGGAAAACAGTCTTGTGCAGGGTTCTGCATCAATGGGTTTTTTTTGTTTCCATGGTGGGATTTCATTAAATGCATTGCATTTTTTCATCTCTGCACTTCCTTTAAGGAACTGCTCCAAAGGGTCTCATATTTGGAACCATCAGCACCAGGACTGACCAAAACTGGGGTGTGAAACTAAAGCCTGGACAACCCAAGTGGTATGGGATTTAATGAGAACTGCATCTTAATTTTACCAGAAGAAAAATGCTCAGGACTTTTTTTTAATGTGTGTTTTTGCTCACCCTCCTTTTTATTTGACAACCACATCTCAGCACTGCCTTACCCTTCCCTCCTGTCCAGGGTTTCCTGAGGAGGAGGTCTGGATGCCCTGAGCCCAGCACAGGGTGGCTGGTGTTCTCCTGACTGGCTTGGCACAGAACTCTGAAGCTTCCCTCTCAGTGTTGCTGTCACCACCAAGTGCTTGAAGCAAAGCAAATGAGCAGTGGGGACTGGCAAGTACCCTGGCTGGCAAGAAGAAGCACAGCCTCCCCCAGTGAGGAATAGCCACATCCACCTGGAATGGGCACATTTGGAGTGTGCTGGGGTGGGTGGTGGGCAGGTGAATACCCAGTATGTCATGCACTTACAGCCTTCACTCCCTGAAAGTTGTGAGATGAAGGAGGAGAGATGGCTGTTGTGCATTGAAAACAAATGACCCAATCTTGCCCATTCTGGGCACAACACACAACTACCTAAAAGGAGGCTGTGATGAGGTGGATGTCAGTTTCTTCTCTCAGGTAACGAGGGATAGAACAAGAGGAAATGGCCTCAAGTTGCACCACAGGAGGTTTACACTGGAACAGGCTGCCCAGGGAAGTGGCTGAGTCACCATCCCTGGAGGAATTTAAAAGCCGTGTAGATGTGGCACTCAGGAACATGGATTGTGATGGACTTGGCAATGTCTGGTTAAGAGTTGGACTCAATGGTCTTAAACACCTCTTCCATCCTAAAGAATTCTATGAAAAAGAGCAAAATTATGGAGAAGGTAGCAAACTTTGCAGCACAGAGTAAAAGGCTAAATAAATTCCTATGGCTTTTCTGGTTTTGAAAAGCCTGTCTTAGGGAAACCTTATTGAAATTAGGCTTTACCTGCTCCATTCTCCTGCTTTGGCTGGCTTGAGCTGTCACTGTTTCACAAGGTCTGACACGCAGCAATGTTACTCCTCAGTGCATTGTCTTTTTCCTGACATATGTCCAAGTTTTGGTCACTTCAACATACTGAAGCACAGCTCTGCTTTGAAAAGCCACAATCTCCTCCTCAGTCATCAAGCTGCTCCTCCTCTCAGCTAGAAACCCAACATGCCTTTTTAAAAAGCAAAATAATTGCCTTTTCCCCCCTGCAACTGCTATTTCAGAGACAGCCAGGCCAGTGCAGCGGGAGATGGACTCTGGTGGCTCTGCAGTACCTACTTTTCCAAAGGAAAAGGGTCTGACAGGAGGAAACAGCTGGGGTAAGGATCCACTTGGAATGCTTGTGATACCAACCACACTTTGGTCCTTTTCCCTGGCAGGCTGCCACCCTCCTCCTGCCCTTGGTGCACCCACAGGCCTTTAAATTTCACGAAAGCTCTTTGGTTCTGGAGAAAATAATAATTAGAAAGAAAAAAAGAGAAGAAAAAAGCAGAGGGAAAAAAAAAATCCTCCTTGATTGCTGAGGCGCTGATGGCAGGACCCCTCCTTCCCTGCTGAACCACTTAATCAGGCTGGCCCCGGCAGCAGCAGGTGCCCACCGGGGCAACCTCGGGAAATCTCCTCATCACCGGCAAATGGCCCTGATGATGGCTCAGCAGGGACCCTGCGAGGCTCTTAGCGAGCTCAGAGGAGCTTCTCCGGCAGTGCTGGAGCTTCCCATCCTTCTCCAAAGCTGGAAGCAGGGAGCCAGCTCCGCGCCTTCCCTGGGCGGCTCCCTCGGGCTCTGGCTGCTGGATGCTCAGCCTTGAGTCCTCCAAAGCTGGCAGGGACAGCACATCCCCGTGCTCTCAGCTTTGAGACAGAGGACTCGTAGCTCCTTAGGGGAAAAATGGGATTTCTGAGGAAAGGCGGCATCAGCGGGCCACCTGTGACACAGGCTGGCTTGACTGACCATTTTTCTGGCATTGCACCTTTTTGCTTACAGCCACATGTCTGTAAGCCAGACAGGCACTCTCTGCTCATCCTCTGGGAAGTTGTGCCTTCATGTGTGGTGCCCATACGGGACTTATTCCAAATCTGATCCAATCTGTCTGTATTATGGAAGAAAGCACAGTTTTGGCACGACCTTAGTGCTTTTCCCTTGGCTTCTGTGCCTACCATGAATACCAGTGTCTTCCCGTGTCCCACAGCTCTCTGCCCTGGGCATTAGCAGTGTTACGTGGCTGCCCTACCAACTTCACTGGAGGTGACATGATTACAGCCCCTGTCTCCTCTGGATAAATGTCTTCAGTTGCTCAGCAACCTCCACACCAGGATTAAATTAACTTTGATTACAATTACAGACAGCACAAATCAGCCTGCACCATCAGAAGAAAGCAGAGCATGAGTTGGTTTTTTTTTTTCTGGAGGATTTTCTCAAATGCTGCTGTTGGAGGGGAGGGTGGAATTGCATCTCACCTCTTTCCCTCCCTTCTTTGTGTTGATGCTTTGTGTTAAATTCGTAGTGGGATTGAGCACAAAAGAATTGATTTACATGCCTGAAAATATTTGCCTGCTTGGGAAAAAAGCAGAGAGGAGGCCCAGGTGCTGAAGGCAGCTTTGCTCTTATGTCAAGGCCCCAAAACTTCCTCTGGTGAAACTGATAGGCTTAAATACAGCTACTCATCACCTCCATAAGGCCTTTGCTGTCACCTCCTCCAGGTGCTCAAGTTAATAATAGCAACGTGCAGTTATTATATATGGCTTCACAGCTCCCTGGAGCAGACTTCCTGTCTGGGAGGTGCAGCTCCATAAAACCCCCAGGTGATGAGGATTGCAGGCAACCAGTCCTGCAGGGATCAGACCTGTGGCACACAAAGTGGGAAGATTAATCACCTCTATCTGCTGCTCGTGGTCTTCTGCGTCTGCACCTGGAGGAGACTTGCCAGGCTGGCAGGATGCTTTCATGGTGCCCAGCATCTTGCTGTGTGGGCTGCAGTGGGGTGCCCTGGACTGGCAGGAAGGCCTTTGCCTGGGGTCTAGGAAACTGAATTTTGCTTGAAGCACTGCCCGTCTACTCCTGGCCTTGGGGAGGTCAGACTGTTCTGCTCCCTGTTTTTGCACCTCTTCTCTTCACCACCTCCTTTTAGCCAAAACCTTTCCATGGTTTCCCCACTTTCCCAGCCTGTGGCTCCAGAGAGCTGAGTGCAGCTAGCCACCACCAGCCTGCAGGAGTCCTGCTGGCATTGCTCTGAAGGAACTACTGACCTGTGTTTCTTTGGGGAAGAACCTCCCTCAGGTGGATGGAGAGGAAAACGGCACAGAATGGTGAATCAGTGTGGGAACTGGGACTGGCAGCACCATTTGGAGTCACAGATAGCTTGGGTGTAGAAAAAAATTAATGTTTGCTTTTAGATGCCTTAATCTCTATTAAGGGCATTGCTTCTTTTCTCCCTGGGCAAAGAGGAAGAGGAGAAGGAGAAGGCAGTGCAAGCAAGGCAGCAGCTTTTGCTCCTCTCTGTGGTTCTCTGGCCAGGAGAATCCTGCCAATGCAGTAGGTAAGGACATTGGCTGCTGCAGGAATTGGCCAGCAACAAATGACTGTTCCCATGTGGGAGTGGGGAAGGAAGTGTGGAGGCTCATTACATTTAATGTAATTACTCTGGACTTAGAGCAGGGTATGTGACAAAGGAATTTGGCCTTCTCTTTTTTTTTTTTTTCCCTCCCTCCCTGCCTCCCTCCCTCTCTCAATGTTCAATGATATAAGGGTCTGGTCATGCCAGTTTGTGATCCAAAGAGTCTCTTCGCAGTTCTCCTTAAACAGGGAGGGACTTGGCCTTGCTCCTGGCCTTGCATAGGTAGAAGTAACATGGCAGAACAATTTCTAAATAGGCCTAGAATTTGGCCAAGGCTGCTGCTGTGCAGACGTCTGATGCAGGTGTTCTGCCCTGGCATTCTTTACCTGCTGCTCTCCCTGCTCCTCCAGAGAAGAGTCGAAGCTGCTCCTTGGCCTTCTGCCCATTTCCTGCACAGGAGACATTGGCCAACAGCAAGTTCCCTTTGCCTGGGACTCACCACTGCACCTGCACCACCTGCAAATCAGATAGCTGGAGAAGCATTGGCCAGGATGGCCCAGAGGTGGGTGAGATCCACCCACTCCACCCTCCTCAGCTCTCGTTTTTGCCCGCCTTGTTTAATGCTGGGGGAGATGGCCCAAATGTTGTGGCAGTGCCGTCCTGCTCCCTCAGGAATGCACCTCTCCTCACCTCACTGGGATTGCACTCCTGTCCTGGCATGGACTCTCTGGGTCCCAGGTACTGACCTTCCCCCTGGGGCTCCCAAGGCTTATCCATGCAAGCCAGGCTGAGGCCATCTCCTGCTGGATCCTTCATGGGTTACTCAGGCAGGTACCCAGGCTGTGGCAGTGGGTGGCTACCTATACTCTGGGAAAGCACCTAATCATGGTCTGTCACTGCTCACAGCTGTCTTTCAGTGTCTGCTTTCTCTCTCTCATGAGTGCCCTGATGTTTCCTGACACTTTCACCTTCCTCTTCCTTGTGTGCACCCAGGGGAAAGTGTCTTTGACTCACACTTCCATTTCACTGTGACGCATTTCAGCCCTGCTGCAGCCTGCTCTGACCACTTGCCAGAGCACAGCACTTCAGACAGGCCAGAGGTTGCCAGGATTTGTCTTTTCAAACTGCATTTCTGATGATGAACGTTTGCATTGACCAAGTCCAGCTTTCACAGACTTGGTCAAAAAGATCACTTTGATCTTGAGATCTTCTTGGAGTGGCAGGTCCATGCTCCTCTTTTCCTAGTCAGGCTGGACTTTCAAATACCTAAATGTGGCTCACATTTCTGTGTCTGTCCCTTGCTGTGAAAACTTGAGCTATTGATTGGTATCTTCATCTCAGGGGCTCCTGTGATACCCTCAAGTAGTTGATTCAGCAGTAGTGGTGGAGGCATCCAAAACTAGATGCCCAGATGTTCTCACTGCCTCTACCCCTCTTCTCAACACCGTTCCTGGCCATGGAACCCCCACATGGCAACCTACAGCCTCTGGCAAAAGTGCTCTCTGTCCTCCATTTCCCTTTCAGGAACAAGTGTCCACAGCATCCATTTCTCCTATGCAGATAAACCCAAGTTTCAGAGTATGAAGAATTTTAGGTCCATTTAAACACTTATTTGCTAACACAAAAGCAAGTGCCCCTATAATTTAATATGCTTCTGGAAGTAATTGGATAGAAGTCCTTTGTTTCTTTTCCTCCTGTCATCTTGCATTTGTTTAATTTGGCTGTCGTGACATGAAGTGACAGATCCCATGCTCCGTTTTTACAGATAGCAAAACTCCGGGATTCTTCTTTCTGCACTGTTAGAAATTTATGTATTCTCCCCATTCACTCGTACATCACTATTGTGTCAGATTACTGACCCCCTTAAGAATAAATGCATTTTAATACAGCTGACCCAGAAACCTCCCAAAGGGGAGATAAAGCGTGGCTCTGAGAAGCAGCTGAATTTGCTGTAACTTAGGGAGGAATCAGAGAAGGGTCCAAAGTGGCTCAGTGCCATGGTTATTTCCCATTAACATGTCCACATTTCCTGCTGCTCGCAGCATTCTGGTCCCAGGGTGGCATCCGTTCCTCCGGTTGGGAAGGAGTTGTTCGCACAGAGTTTTCAGCAATGTTTTCCCAGAGACTCGGATTCAAGGGAAGATCAGGCTTTATTCCTGTGCAGAGAAGGAAACAGGGCTGTCCCAGACATGGGACAGGGAACCCTGATGTCAGGCACAGCAGGCACCGAGAGCAGCAACATCCAAGGACAGGTATTACTCAGGCATAAGCCCTGCAAGGGCGAGAAGGCAGGGGACACAGCTGTCTGCAGGGGTTGGGGAGGAGCATTACAAATAACGCCTCGCAGTACATTTGCCTGGCTGGCAACGTTCCTGGCACTTCTCTTAAAAATATTTATCTGAAGAAAGGAGAAACAGCAGGAAATTGCAGATTCAACCTTGTATGTAAATGCAAAGCTGCAGAGTGCAGGAAAGGAAAATATCTTTCTCTTTCTAGAAGTTTTTATACATTTTTTCTCAAATTTCATATCATGAATCTTGCTGCCTGTCCATTTTAATAAGTTATTTTTAATAATTTCTGTAAAGTGCATTTAAAGCCTGAAGGACATGCTCAGTTTGGAAGACCACAGGCTGTTTCCACTCCTCTTGCTTTGAGGTTTCTGAATCGAGTGTTTGGGTCCCTGTGGGGGTCTTCAGTTCAAAGGAAATGTCTTCAGATTGTAGCCATGGCAAATTGTTGGGCGGGAATTTTTGTCACCTTGGATGACTCCAGTTACCCATCATATTATCCCAACACCTTCCTCAAGCACCACAGGTCTCAGGTGCTTAATGTCTGTGCCAGAACCTACCAGTGGGCAAATACAGACCTTTGTGGCAAAATTCATTTTTATTTATGAGCTGCATGCTGCATGTTATCCTCGAGCAGCTTATAAAGGCCATGACGTTATTAGCCCTCAGAGGCGGACTCTGCAGTGGCCCTGGCAAGGACCTTGTCCCACGGGAACGGCAGATGTGGGTGGATGCTCTACACAGGAGCATCCATACATTCAGTGTGCCACCACAGCCAGCGTGGCTGTGTGGAGCCTGGGTCTGTGTCAGCAGAAGGGATGGGAACTCCTGCTGATGAAATTCCCACTCCGCACTGCTGAGGCCACGGGGAAGGTGCTTCAAGCCAGCAATGTGTTTTGTACCCTCCCTCAGAAGGACCAAACCCTCCCATTTCCCACACACACAGAAGGAATGAGCCTTTCTGCTGTTTTATTACCAATGTTCAGGAGTGTCGGCATGAATCAGAAAGTGGCTACATTCATTTGCTTAATCTTTCAGGGCAGCAAAGATTGGGTAGACTCTTCTAATCCTTGTGTCCTTTCACAGAGAGGAGTATAAAAGCCAGGAGGAGAAAACAGCTGAGATTTCATATCTCAGGTTGATTTTGCAGCACAGACAAAAAAAGAAAGCAAGCTACTCCTCTTGTTTGGAGCTGAAGAACATTTGCTCTGGAAGCCCGTGAAAGAAAATAAACACTGTGCAATATGGTGTTGTTTGTACAATCGGTTTTCTGTGAAAAACTTCACTTTAAATAGTTACAAAGATCTGGATAGTGGTGATCACATATGTGAATTTAGGGACTGTGCAGTAGCCAGGGTAATATTTCTACAAATGCCTAATTAGAGAACAAAGCAGGTGACACAGAAAGATGCATTTCTGAGAGCTGCTCTCCTTCTTTCCGATACAGACTCACACACGTGCAAGTATATCCATATATATATATTTATACATATACACAAGAGTTTATTTAGATCTAAGGCCCATTTAACAACTTAGCTTTAAGACTAATGATAAGATTAATTGGGTGTGGTAATTTTATGTGCTTGAAAACTACTTAGCAATTATTCTTGAAGTTACCAGGAAATTCTGTGATGAATTACCTTAGCATTTTAATTCTGAGAGAGGTAAGGACAAGGTTAACAGGGGTCTAGTTTGAAGAGAGTTGAGCACCAGATAATTATCCTGCAGTGCTGTATATTTACAGCGGGTACCATTGCCATGAATCTTCAGACCCGTTGCAGCGTATTTCTATTTTTCAATAGTATGATATTAATTCCGTGCCATGGGTTGGGATTCCCTTCTCAAATCCATGGGTATTTTTTGTCTGTGGTCCAGAGTGGGAACCTGGCTGTGCCTTAGGTCACTGCAGGTGACTTCCCACACTCTCCTTTCCTTACACACCAAGACATGGATTAAGGTGCCAGATATCAGGCACCTATTTTGGAAATTTTTCATGGAAAAGGATTTTAAAAGTTTGTTTTCAGAAACCAAAGCATTTAAATTGTTAAAAAATATGGAGCAGGGGGCTGTTGCCTTCCCCTGTGTCAGCTGAAATGAGGAGAAGACGGAGGATTGGCATGCAGAAGCACACATCTTTCATCTATAAACATCTACTCTGCGCATTAAACCCAAAGGAGCCATAAATGTCCTTTACTCTCCTCAACCCCCTCAGGGCATAAGAGGCTGTGGTCCTGATAGGAGCTGGATGGGGTAGGGTTCTCAGTCCTACAGGGAGCTGGGGGATGGTTTCAGCAGCCAGGCTTGGCAGGCTGGGTCTGCAGTGGCTGGGTGGGTGTCCCCAGGCAGTGTCAGTCCCCTGGTGAGCAGGCAGGGGAGGCACCCTCCTCACGGCAAATGACAAGCAGAGCTTGGCTTGTCCTCTGCAGTATCACTGGGTCTTCAACCCAGCTACCTGAGTTGCACAGGCAAGGGGTTTCATCTCCAGTGCCCAGGCAGTGGGAGTGAGTGGAGGAGAGATGAGGTCGAATGAAATCTCTACAGCACTTAAGTTCACAAGTAAATATCTAATTAGAGAAATGTTTGATTTCAATAATAAATGAGCAGAATATCAAGAGACATGAGTACTGGCAAAGTACATCTACGGCAAAGTCTTTACAATGGGGGCATTTTTTGGCCTCCCCTCCCAAGGTCCTCACGTAAGTGGAAAAACCATGTGTGCAGCTGCTAAGGGTAGGGCATGACTTTCCTTGCTCTTGCTCTAACAATTTGGAGGCACCCATCGGCAAACCCACCCTCATCAATTCTGCATCTTCCTGAAAATGTACTTTTAAGCACCTTAATTGCATTTCAGAGATAACCCTGCAGGCAAAGTGACAGGAAGAGAAACCATATGGAGCAGTTTGGCGGTCAGGCTCTTTGTTTTAAATCAATCAAACATCTGCGGCTAATGTAGCTTTGGGCTGCTCCTCAGGAAACATTAGCCCTATTAGTCTGGGCTGGCAGGAACACAAAATAATATATTTATGGACAAAGCACATGTGCATTACTGTTGGAGAGCGAGTGGAGGAGGAGGAGGAGAAGATCTGTGGTCAGCACTTTGCCTTCTCAGGAGCTCCAACAAGCAAAGATAGGGAGCAGGAGGTCCTGTCTCCTGGTGCCAGCCCCATGCCACCCACCTCCCTGCCTGGGAGCAGCCTCGAGACCTGCTGCCACAATCCCAGATGGGAAAGACCACCAAAAAAAACCCTGCGTGGATTCTACATTACGGGAATGTGAGGCGGGACGGTGGAGTGGGATGTGTTACAGTCTGCAGGGACAGTGATGGGAGGGAAGCATCGGATGGTGGGGCTGGCTGTGGGGCTCTGTCTGCCTCCCATCAACACCACATCCCCACAGAGCAGGTGGAAAACAGCAGGGACAGGATGGGTATCCCATCTCAGTCCCCACAAGCGGAGACGAGGACTCTGTGTGAGGGAGCTGGGCGTTACCAGGCTGAAACCACCACTTCACACCAAGGGCTACAACACACAGAGGTGGGCTGGTTCCCTGTCTAGCATTCCCTTTTCCATCTAGACAGACAGTTCATCCCATTTTCATCTCATGTGGTGTCTATGTGTGCTTAGGTAACAGAGGCAGTCCCAAGGAGAAGGTGGGAGATGGAAAGGGAAACAAAGCTTTTTCATTTACACTGTCATGCAGACAAATACAGATGCATTTGCAGGTGCATCAATAAGTGAGAGGCTTTAGGACACACATCCACCTGACAGCACCTCTCTAGTCTGTCCATCCATACCTCATTGCCTGGGAAATGGTGAACCATGACTGAGAGCGTGAAGAGCAAGAACTTTGGGACTGCTTCATAGCCAGTCACTGCCCCTGTATGTCAAGGAATTTGCACTAGAAAAACCTTAAAAGGTGTGAAAATACTTTATATGCCCTTAATCAACTCCCTAAACCCACTTTTAGGCTTCTTTGTTTCTATTCACTGTAGGGAAAACCAAAAGCCTGTGGCATTGACAGAGGTAAGTTATAGCAGCCATATTTAGGGAAAGGTGCATCACTGACGTGTTTTGATTCTGCCAAAACAAAACATTGTGAATCCTGAAAGCACAAACAATTGTTAAATTCAAGAGAAAATCCAAGCTTATTCAGAATAAGGATTTGTATATTTGTTAGGCTGAGGCAAACCTTAATGACTGAGACCTGCTCCTTAGTGACACTGTGAAATAATTGCACAACTATGACAGTTCAATTAAGTTTTCATTCCAGCACTAGATGAACCTGTCTTCCAAAATACAGTCAACTTAATCCTCTTCTATTTTTTCTGATGCTAACACCACTGGGCAGAGTCAGGTATTTGGGGATGCCTCAACTGTGACTTTCTAGATTTTTAGTTGTTTTATTCCAAATTTGCACCTCTACCAACTACAATGGCAGGGGCTGTGGAGGGGAGGATACCAGAATGTAGATTTGGATTTTTTTCTTTAATTATGCACCCATGTATGTATTTACTGTTAGTGTGTATGTATCTGTTTGAGAAGCTTCCACTTGCACAGTGACTGTGAATTGCAAAGAGAACACTTTTACATTCAGGAAATGTAATTACTTAAATCTGGAGAACACCAGCTCTATTTCCATATCTGGGTTTTCATGAGCGTGTTCATTTGTAAGCTCTGGCTTTCTTGCAGGGATGCAGAGGAACAAAGCTGGTTTTGTGAAGCAGAGCTGCTGAAGCAGGTAACTGCAAACCCTGCAGACCTTCCTGCTGCCTCTGCAGCTCATGCCCCTCACATGCCCCTCATTGTCCTTCTGTCCACATCCTCTCCACATATCCCACAGCCCTTGTGCTTTTCCAAAATGTGTCAGCTGCCAGTGTTTTCAGCTGCTATTCCTGCCATTCCTAAGACCATTCCTGCCCCAGCAAACATCCTCACTTATGAGCAGATATCTACTTCCACCTTTCTCTTCTCTAAAGGGATGTATGAATTGTGCTAACTCATCAGCCCCATTCTCCCAGAAGGGAGCTCTGTCTCCTATGAAATGGGACAACCCCTGGGACAGCCGCTCCTGCCTTTTCCATTCCCAAAGAGTGACAAAGTTTCAGTGCTCAAAGACAGGAGAAGGACTCACCTAACCCTTCTTTGAGAGCCCATGAAAGCAACACATGTGAAACACTTTGCCCCTAAGGGAAGGCTGGAGAAACATCTACACATTTCCTCCGGCACGTGCATGAGAAGGCACAAGTCTGAAGACTGCTGCTAAATTTGTCAAAGGGTATGTTTTCCAAAGTACTTGTAACTCAGGCAGATTTTCCAATTTATTTGCAAATTATTTGAAAATCCACCTCTACTCAAAAGAGTAAGTGCTGTAACTGTGCCAGGGACCCACTGCATCCGCACCAGTCACTTACCACCTTCTCTGAGTGCCAAAAAACATCATAATTCTCAGTAGCAGCCCCATCATGCATAACACACCAGGCTGGTTTGAATTTTCCCAGCATCACAAGCAAAATGTTTCCTTGAGTCATCCAGAGCTGAGGGGCTTCAGGAGGAAACCAAGGGGTAGCTCAGAGACACTGCTGCTGGTGGAGCTTCTCAGTGTGGCCAAGGTTCTTTTGGGAGGGTGGGAAGAATAAATACCAGCTGGTTTTGGGACAGCAGAATGGTAGAGGGGAGTTTGCTTTGAGAATATTGTGTACCCCCACCTGGAAGCAGCATATCATGGCAGGGGAAATACAGGAGGTAGCTGAGGTCTTGCAGCAGGTTTCTGAGCATCAGCTGCCCCATGGTGCCCTCAGTGGCTCAGCAGAGCAGGAATCTGTGTTTTGTAGGTCACAGAGCAGGATGGGGCTCCAGGCAGCACATGGGGTTCAAATGGACTGAATTTCCACAGCTCCCACAAAGGATATCACAATTAGGAGTCATCCTAGTCCACACAGTCCAAGGCAATCATCATAATAATATATTTGTAATCATCAGCTACAAGGGGAAAGTTTTCCTTTCTTGATCCATACCTCATGAAAACTTCCTTATCTAAGGAAAGGGTGTGGAAGTCTCTCATCAGAAATGACAGGAATTCAAAGAAAGGGTGAACAGTCCTTCCCTGTGCAACTGAAAGTCTCTTGTGACCCCAAAGAGGTGATACTGCAAAAAAGGATTCAGAGAAGAGTCAGTGTAATTCCAAGTTTATTTTGTGCTGTCTGTCACCAGCTGCTTGAAAGACTTTACTGCTGGACCAGTATTGGAAGTGAAGGACATGGAAAGATAATGCTGCAGTGGAAAATGAAGTTCTTTGCCATGAATATTGCTGTGGGGAGATGGAGGCTGTGGCCACCCTTGTGAGGAGTGTGCCTCAAAATTAAGAGAGGTGAGAAACAATGTGGTGACCACATATGGATTTGAAGATGGTCTGATAAAACACTGTTTTGTGTCCAAGGACAGATACAAGGGAGGGATGTGACCTCGTGGGAGTTGTCCCACTGCCTTCACATCCCTTTGGATAGGATCTATGGTATCCTCACTCCCAAGGAAAAAGGATATGCAGGGCAGTAATAGAACCATAGCAATCATAGAATGGTTTAGGTTGGAAAGGACTTTTAGAGATCGTCTAATCCAAGGCCCATGCAGTAAGCTGGGACATCTTCAACTAGGTCATGTTGCTCAGAGCCCCTTCCAGCCTGATCTTCAATCTTTCCAGGGATCCACAGGGCATCCACAACCTCTCTGGGTAACCTGTTTCAGCATTTTACCACCCTCACTGTAAAAACTTCTTCCTCATATCTTATGTAAATCAACCCTCTTCTAATTAAAAGCTATTCCACCTTGTCCTATCACTACAGCCCCTTGTAAAAAGTCCCTATCCAGCTCTCTTGTAAGCTCCTTTTAGGTACTGGAAGGCTGGAAGGTCTTCCCAGAGCCTTCTCTTCTTCAGGCTGAACAATCCAAGCTCTCTCCATAGGAGAGGTGCTCCAGAGCATCACCTTCAGGGCCTCCTCTGGACTCACTCCAGCAGGTTCATGCCCTTCCCAAGCTAAGGACTCCAGAGTGGGTTACAGCACTCCAGGTGGGGTCTCACCAGAGTGGAGTAAAGGGACAGAATCACCTCCTCAACCTGCTGTTCATGCTGCTTTTGATGCAGCCCAAGATGCAGTTGTTTTTCTGGGCTTTTGAGCACATGTTGTCGGGTCACATCCAGCCTTTCATTCACCTGCACCATCAAGTTCTCCTCAGCATCATCTTTGTTCACACCCAAGCCTGCATTGGCAGCAGGGTTTGCCCCAGCCCAGGTGCAGGGTACCAAGTGATCTTTGGCCTGTGGCCTCCAGGCTGGGCTCCTTTTGCCTTTTTGCCTGTATTTTATTTGTTCTTTGAGGAGGCTGTACTCAGGTGGGCTGCAGCAGCACTTTACAAACAGGCAGTGAGGAGCCTTGCCCAGCCCATGGAGGGCCTTACCAGATAAGGTGGGCTGACAATGAATCTTTGCCTCCTCACCCTGACCAGCACCGCCTCTGTGAGCTTTGCAAGACCCATTGTCCAAGAACCATAGCCTGTCCCTAATCTTCCCCCTAGGTACCATATTAATCAATGTTTGTTTTCTTTTGCTTTCAGCAGATTCTCTAATTATTAACTGTGCAGAGGACTTGTGGTTTAGTGCCTGGGTTACTTCCTCTTGCTGGGGGAAGGTGCTCTGCACAAGCCAGGGGCTGGTTTGCTCCTTGGTGCTGCTGAAAGATAAGAAAGACATTGAACAATGGGTACCCAATCATCTTCCTTTTTCCCCCCATAACCATTAGCTTGATTCATGGTACTTTTTGTTTGTCACTGATGAGTAATGAGCTATTCCATCTTCACTCTAGATCTATGCAGAAATGATAGGTGCACATCACACAATGTAAAAGACATGAGGATTTAACCCCTCAGCCAACAATGTGTTGCTAACAATTTGTGCCTTGAAAATAGTGTTGTGGTAGTAGAGGGGAAAAGTTTTTTTTTTTTTAGATCTACCTTTGATTAGGGACATATATTTTTGGAGTGACAGCCTGCCAGAAATACAGTGTTACACAAGCTCTCATCATCTGAACCAGCATCCTGGAGTTGATAGTTTTTCTCTCTCAAGGTCATACTGTTATTATGCAATTGCACAAGCAAGGCAGAGACTAAAGGTGTAAATACTCACAGTGACTCACTCCCATGAGCACAGAGCCTTTAGGACTGATCATTTAGGTACATATGTCTGAAATATTTCCCATGTTTTCTCTTAATTTGGCCCTTTTTTGGTGCAGCCCCTAAACAGTCTGGGGCTGAGAAGTGCCACACTCATCCCTGCATGCTGGGCATCTTGGGATTTCACTGCCACACATGTCCCTTTATGCTGGGTGTCTTGGGGTTCCACTGCCACACCCGTCCCTGTATGCTGGGTGTCTTGGGGTTCCACTCTCCCTCTGCCAGACTGAAGCTGTGCAATGAGGGTGCTGTGCCAACATCCCAACCACCTTCCCACCCATCTGGAGCACAAGGCATATCCTTCAGTCCCACTGTGAGCAGCCACAGCCAGAAACCCCTGTGCCAGGTCAGCCTGGCGGTCCCTTGAGACCAATCCCCTCCCTCCAGCAATGCCCAGTGCAGTACAGGCTCAGTGCCTTTGGGACCTCTATAAGTTAGGGGCAGTGGCACCCGAGCTAGCAGGCAGCCCTTGCTCATGCCTCCCTGACTCACCCCAAGTGCCATCAGGAGAATCTGTGTGTGGGTTAACAGCAGCGCTGAAACGGCGATGGTTTTCCAGAGCCCGCCTGAGCTGACTCATAGATCTCAGAGCTTTGCCAGAGATGGCAGTGGGATAGAAATCAGGGACCTGATGAGCTTCTCCCTCAATTATTTATTTATTTTGTGCACCATCTTCTCCTTCTGCCTGTTGGCAATGAGAAGAATTCATAAATGATGGTAATAAATGTGGAATGACAGCTAATCTTAATTGACCAAAGCTTCCCTCAAAAGACTGGGTTGTGCTGGATGTAATATGCTCTAAACGTAAAAATATAAGCCAGGAAATTACACTGGTGGTTTTACATGTCTTTGATTGAATGGGTTTCATGCTGCCAAGCAACAAAATCAAGGTGGGATCCATCTGTGAGGGGGATATTTTTTCCCCGAAAGAGGAATTCTGCAGTTCAGTGGCCTTTCATTGCTGCTCCATCCTGCCGCCTCTGCTTCCCAAATCTGCTAATTTGGGCTCCAAAGTGGCATCACTCAGTGGGGTTTTATTTCCTTCTGCCTAATCTATCTTCACCTTTCTGAGCATTCACCACATGCTCAGTGCAGCTACTGTGCTGAGACACCACCGAGATGTGCCTGATGGGACCCCCTGTATTTTGCTGATGACATTTTACCTTGGTGGGTTACTTACTTTCTGTCCAAATATAATGCACTGTGGACAGCTATTTTTTCCAGAAAACATTTTTTCCTCCCAGGGAGTGGGTACTGATAGCAAGATACCCCCTTATGTTCCATCAACTCCAGCATTTTCTCTTGGAAACTGCTGCGGGAATACCTGGGGGATCTTTAGGGCTAGGGGGATCTTTAGGGCTAGGGGGAAAGAGGGGGAGGCAGGCACAGCTATTCCCTTCAGGACAGGGAGGCAGTGCTCGGAGAACCCCTGGCAGACCTCTCCCCCAGTCAGAGGGTACCCATTATTTTCCAGTGATCCAGGGAACCAGGGTTGTGGTAGCTGCTCCCACTCCTGCCTTGGGCTTGCAGCACCATCTCACTCCCCAAATTACTTCTCTGCATGGAGGTGTCTGGAGCACTGGGGCTGGGACACGTGAAGGATGAGGGCCAGAGGAGAGGGGAAGGTTAGGAAGGAAACCTGAAGACAACAGCATTTTTGCATCCTGCCAGGATGCTCCTGCTTGGGGTTTCTTTCCGCGCTTCCCGTCTCGGGTAGGTCCCCTCCCCGCCTGTCATGCCAGCTCAGCTGGGCTCGTACTGCGGCACTTTCCTGAGAACATCCCAGAGACTTCAAAACCTCCTCCTCGTCCTGGCAGAATGACTTGCAGCTTTTCCGAAAACTGGCAAGCAGCCTCAGTGCTTTACCATGGGAAGAAGGTTAACTCCTTCCCTCCTTTTCTCCTTCCCTCCCCTTCCCCCCAGCCCAGCGCATCATCCTGCTGGTTTGCCTAGGAACTGGCAGTCAGGAACGACGGAGGAGGGAATAGTTTATTTTTAAAAGCATTTAGCCCTCACAGCTTCTTGGCTCGGGGTGTCGGGAGCACAGCCTTGTCCCGACAGCCAGAGGTTTCATCCATCTGAGGCCACGAGATAAAATCCTTTGCGCGTGGTTTGTGAAAAAGGCGATTATTGAGGGTTTGGGGGTCTGCTGTTTGCAGGGTGTGGAACATTTAGAAGTGAGGACAAAAGCTTTATCCTTTAGGCACTGCAGGGAGGAGCTGGCAGCGGCTCAAAGGGTGCCCAGCCCCGAAGGAATATTTTAAAGTTTTCCTATTTTGTAGCTCTGCATAAGAGCAACCCACAGCAACCGTGCAGCAGGACTCCTGCCTCCTTTTCCTAGCTTTGCCTTGGGCTTGCAGCATCACCTTCTTCAAGAATACCTGTTTTCCTGTTAATTTTCAAAAACATTACTTCTTCCCTGCCCCCAGGAAGCTCTGCAGGTACAAAAACCATTGGAGCTCAATGCACCGCAGCTGCAAACCCAGCTAAGCACCTGCTTTGCACCCAGGTAAAGCATGAGCCTGGGGTACTGCCTCCATCCCCCTCTGTCCATGGGTCCTCTGTTCCCCCACACCTCGTGCATCCCTGGTCCTGGACACTGCTTGGGTGGGAATAACCACCCTTTGCCCCTGTCAGGATGGTCAGGGTACACGTTGTGGGACAGGTGAGAGATGAGGAGAAGGAAGACCAAGAGACTGCCACAGCAAAGGGGTCCAGCCCAGTATAACAGATCTTAAACTTTTCCCCCTTTTTCAGACTTGGTTCTCGTTCCTGTGATGTTAAGATTTCAGATTATTGGGAGACAAATTTAGAATAGATCTGAAAAGTAATTTAGAAACCTAAAAATAGCCTGTGAGCCTGTCTATCCAGTGAGTGTAAAACTAGAAGAGAGGAAGAAGGAGAAGAATGACGGGGGGCTAGGGGCAAAAAGGAATAAACAATTATGAGAGAAGGCAGCCATGACAGAGAGAAATCTCTCTTGCATGTGTTCCTGATCACTGGGATCTGGAGCTGGACAGAAAGCTATCTCTGCACACATTGAGAAAATGTGGTCAGCTATTTTGATATTAAAATTGAGAGAAGCCATTTCATGTCACAGTGGATAGCCCTGTGTGACTGCTCATTGCTTCACCCTCTGCACCCTGTCCTGGCTGGGGCACCTCCAGTACCTGGGGCCCAGCAGGATGTGATGCCTGATCTTTCTTTCTCTCCCTGATAATATCATGGGAAACACCATTTGCCCTGAATGATGAACCAGATGTGGAGCTGGTGGGCATCAAATAGCAAAGGGGAGTTTTCTTCAGGAGTTTTGGGAAACTGAGTAAACACAACTTGTCCAGTGATGGGGATTTGCTGTAGCAGGGTCGGACCTGGAGATCACTGACAGCCCCTGGCATGGTAAGCCAGGTCCAGAATGCCACCAGGAAATCCAGCCAAGAGCAAAAGCAGATGAGGCTGAAGATAAGCAGCAATGTTTAAGCGAGGTGTTTGTGCTGAGGAGAAGCCACCCACAGCACAGGACTACAGTCCATGCTGCAGGAAGGACCAGAGGCAGGCAACATAACACAGGCAGGGCTGGCTGCCCCAGGCAGAGCTGCAGCAGGCTTCCTGGTCCCCCATGAGAAAACAACCCAGTGGGACCAGTGCACTCGACTGCCATCACAGCACCAGAGCCCCCAGGGGAGTGTGGCAGCCCAGGAGGGCATGAGGAGGAGGCAGTGAGGGCTGCAGATGTTTCCTGCTTGCTGAACATGAGCTGCAGAGAGGATATAAATGTTGGTGCTGCGAGCTAAGCCTCGCCTCGTATCACGCCTTGCTTTTATAAACTCTTCTTTTTAATATCCTGTTGAGACAAACAGCCTATGCAAGTGTGTTGGGGGGATCTGCCAAGCAGCTGAGCATTTTAGAGGATTTCAATCTGAAAGGTGCTTTAAGAAATTCAGTATTGCAGGAAGTGCTGGGCTGCTAAATTGTTCCTGTCCCAACATTGAGTCCCTCAGGAGCAACAGAGAGATGTGACCTGGCCACAGGGTCTGGGCCAGGCACTTGGGTTCAGTGGTAACAGACCATGGAGAGCAGATTGCAGCAGGACAGGGAGATGATATGACAAGTGATGAGATGGTTGGTCCAAGGAGTCACAGGGTGCCGTGGACAACATCTCCCAGGTGATCTCCTCAAATGCCACTGGGACACTATAATGCTTTAGTCTAGCTGCAGCTGGCACACATGGTGATGCATATAGGCATTGGGTAGTTCAAACATGGCTTTCTATATGGTGACACTGCAGCCCACCATGAGCCCGTGTCATAAGTGCACTCCTGGCTGCAGCAATGTCACCTCTCCTTCTGTATCTCACATCAAACAAAGAGGTGATGTTGCTGGAGGTGTTTTTCCTTCCCCTCTCAGCATATATCCCTTCTTCCAGAGAGTGTTGTTAGATGTCCAGAAGCACATGGGGCTGAGGGCCACAAAGAGCAAGAGCCTCTGCTTTACTTACAGCCATGTCCCCTGATGACTGAGGCCTGGCACAGTTTTCCCCTTGAACTGTGAATCATGCCCTGTTTCTGTAGTAGGTGCTTCTGAGGCAGACACATGATCATCCTTCAAGCAGTCTGTCACCTTAATCCCACCTCCAACTGGAAGTAGGAACGCAGACAAGGGGGATGGCACGGGCCAAGGTGTCACCTCTTCTTGCACCATCAGCACCCAGACTGGGAAGGCAGGTGCCCAGTAGCACAGTGCCTTTATGGGCTCTGCCACAGCTGTGGCCATAAATCCTCTAAACCATGGGGTGAACTTTCAGCCTCTCAGCTTTGCCCCTGCACCCCTTGGCATCCCGGCCAGCCCCATCATCCTGCTGTAGTAGGGCCAAATCCTGCTCCCTGCTATGGGCTGATCACCATCCTGAGTGAGGGAGCTGATGGAAGGAATCTCACCTTGCCCCAGCTCCCATGGTCCCCTACCCTACCATTAAGGTCTGGTGAACCATCCCTTCCCCTCAGCAGGAGCTGGTGCAACCTCAGTTGCCTCAGTGGGGAACTGGGCTGACTGGGAATGACCAGTAGGAAGGGCACTTCCTACTCCATTGTTCCCAGTTATCCACACCAGGTTCTACTTCAGTGCCTGTCTCAGAAAAAGCCCCACTCTTTTAATGAAACGTAATTCAGACTACTCATTTCTGTCACTTCAGTGACAACCCGTTTTTGCAGGGCACACTCAGTTTTTTGACTGCTTTCACCACGGGGCAGCAGGCCCTGGGTGTTGGATTCCCACAGCCCATCTCCACAGGGCGGTGCCACCCGGGGGATAGCGGGGTCTGTCCCCACCAGAGCTGCAACAGACCTCAGTCTGGGTGGCTCTGTCCTAACAGTGACATGCAGTGGCGGCAGGCTGCAATGGAGGCTGGAGGTACCCTTGTGCTGCTGCCAGCCCCTGACAGGCTTCTGCAGCCGTACCTTCACTGTTTTTCACTAGAGGTTTTTTCCCAGGGCACGGCCAGCCAGGTGCTGCTGCATCTCCCGGAGAGAGAGGCGAGGCCGGCACAGACAGGGCGTTCTTACAAGGGGGTTCCTGTGGGGTCCGTGCCCCGTGTCGCATTTCTCAGCCCATTTCTGGGGGTCCCAACACCTGCCTGTGGCGGAATGGCTGGCAGGAAGGGAGCTTCCCCCCCGCCCTCCGCCCCTCTCCGCGGGCAGGGCAGGGGAGCACCCGCCCAGGCCGGGCACATACCCCTGCACTGCTTACCTGCTGCTGCTTGCAGATGAAGTATCTGATGTCTAAGCAGTCCCATTTAAACCCGCAATCAAATTATAGGAACAAAATTAGAAGCCAGACTGGAGCCACTTTAAAAGTTGCCCCTTATTTAATAATTCTGTCGCAGCTATTTTTTCCTCTTATCACCATTTATTCTCATTCTGGGGCTCGTCTGTAATAATAGAGGAGGTTCATTTGTGCTCCCCCTCCTCTTTCCAACGTCTAGTCTTTCTTTGTGGATTTAATTTCTGCCTTGTGAAAAGGCATTAGAATAAATAAAACAAAGATGCGGTACTACAGGGATCACATTAATGGGATGGCACCACGCTCACCCCTTCCACAACCTGCCCTTTCCCATATGACAGGCGTGAATCAAACGGCTGGAATCCCTATTTCAGCCCTGCCCCATGCCTTTAGGTATCAATCTATCAAGCGTGGAAGAAGAAATTGCAGCGCAGCTCTTTCTTTAAAAGCAGCGCCGTGCAGAAGCAGGAGCCCGGAGGAAGTGCCGGGGCAGTTTGGGAGCGCCGTGTCCCCTCTAGTGGGGTCTGTGGAGAATTGATGGAGCAAAGGAGAAGAGAGCCTCATCTTCCCAGCCGATGGGGGAAAGGAGGGGACAGTGTCCCCCTCCCCCCCTGCTCCTGCCATCCCTGCTCCACGAGGCCAACAGTGCAGGCATGGAGATACTGGGGCGGTAGGGATGCGCAGCCCCAGCTGGGAGTCGGCTTGCACAGAAGCAGTCGGGGGAAATACTGTTGTAACAATTTGCCTATCAATTAAAGATGTGACTTGATGAGAGGTTGGATTCACTCACCTGGCTGGATTTTCATCTCTTTCCAGATATTGCTGGGATAAAAATAAATGTATTCTTTTTTTTTCACTAACGTTCCAGCATTTTAGCAAAAACTATTTTTAGAACCCTCATAAAACAAATCTACAGCCATTCTACAACAGGCAAACACTACTGTGTGCTTAGCAGCTGCTGTTCCCCAAACTGCTGCTGAAATCTGCCTGTATTAAAAAAACCTCCAAAATATTTTATGCATCATTTTGATGACAACTGCCCCTGTGACACACCTGAATTCTTGTTTTGTGCGAACAAAGCATGGCCCTAACTAATGTACTCAGGCAGGTTTTGCTGTCAGGAACTATGGCAGGTGTCACACAGCCTAGAAGCTGCGTCAGGGTGATGCACAAAATCCCAGTGCAGCCTAGTCCTGCCTGTGCAGAAGAGTTATCCATTGGCATGGGGGCTGAGGCATGGGAGATCTCCATGAAGGCAATTCAGGTTGGATGCAGCTTTCAGGGTTCAGGAAATCTTAGGATTATGACCCAACCGATTCTGTGATTCTACAACTTTTGGCCAGGAAGATGTGTTCCTGACTGGGAACCTCCCGTGTGGCCAGGCCTCTTCTGAGCACAGGGAGGGGCTGAAAGCTAGAAAAGAGTCAGTGCCAGGGGATGAGCCAGCTGGCTTCTCACTTTTCTCTGTGCCTTACCTGCACCCACTATTGCTCTGCCCAGTTCCTTTGCAGAAACAGCCACAGTGGCTTCAGCTGTGAGCAGGGTCACTGCTGGTGGAATGCTTGGACAGGAGTGTTTAAGATGCCCAAGAAGCTCAAAGGCTTCATCCTGCAGCTCAGGGAGCTGGACACAGGGAAATTGTGAGCTGGGGGTGTGCAGCAAGCAAATCTGACAGCAGCATGGTGCTCAGGCCCTGCAATCTGGGAAACAAACCAGGGTCAAGTGCTGGATGGGGCTCACCACCCCACCGCTCTCAGGAACCATCATGTGCTGGTCTTTCTTCCCCCACGCACGACCCCACTACCAGAGTCTTTGTTCCACTGTGCTTGCAGGTTATTTTCCTCAACTCTGTACTCACCAAAGCATCTACTGGGGTTACTCATGAGGCAGAACTGGCCATGGCACATGACTGAACACAGGGGCTCAGTGTCCAGCAGGACAAGCAATCTCACTTCTGGCAGGCACCAAGAACACAAACCTTGGGTAGACATGAGTAATAATCTCCTTTTCAGAGAGGGTCTCTAGCTGGGGGATTTGCATGGACTGAGCTCTTTAGCCTCCATTTTAGGTTTGAGCTCTGAGTGTGAGAATCCTTAAATGAAGTCAAAGCAGAAAGGCAGGTGGGTATCAGTCAAGCATTTAACTATCACAACACTACAAAGGAAGTGACAGCCGCACCTCGCTCCATTCACAGCTCCAGTCATTTACACATCAAGTAGGTGAATTCGAGAGTGCAGAAATAGACCTGTAAATATATGGAGATCCTGCTTTTGCAGTAGTTCATTTTCAAAGCACATCTACTCCTTAGCATGCATTTGGGGTCACACTCCATTTTACAGCCCTGCCCCGCTTCCCAAAACTAACAGTTTCAGTTTGCTAGCTTTCCTCTGCAAGTGAAGCATAAAATGCAAGCAAACACCTAACTTGTAGTGTTGTCACCGCTTTCATCTTGCTACTAATTACTGATGCAAATTATGTACATATCTAAAAACATCTTCAGTACATTCCTGCTACTTGTGCTTTTTATTTTTAAAGTATATGTGGCAAATATTTCCATATTTTATACTTCTATATTCTACTACCCACACCCGAACCTTAAGGTAGGATATCCTTGTGATCAAAAGCGATGAGGCAAACTGGAACAGAGCCACTCCTCTTGTAAAATATGAATTTATGATCTTTAGTGACAAGTCTTGTTGCACATCTTGATCTTTCATCTTACCTCAGGCAGTCCAGTGACCCCCCCCATCACATGCTTTGTCATCAGCTCACTTCTGATTTGTGAAATTCAGTTTCTCATGAGTGCTGCATGAGAGGTAATTCTTTAAGGTTCCTGTCCAAGTACCAATCTGAGGGAATGGTGTCCAGCTTGGGAAAAAGCACTTGCATTCCAAAGACAAGCTTTAGTCAAAGGAGGGATACCAAAATTTTAAAGTGCCCCAAATAGTGTAGATCCAAGCTTTCCAAGCAGACTTCCCTCCAGCTGGCACTGCAGGTGTCTCCTTGCCTTGCTAAGCAGTGTTATCTGCACACTAGACACCTCAAACCTTTCCCTCACCATTTCCCTTATCCTCCTCCAGAGCTGACTGGCTCTTGAATGTTCCCACCCCAAAGCTCTGCAGCTGAATTTTGGTTTCCAGCTGCCTCACTTTTTTCTAGCTCTTACTGTTCCTTGTGCTGTAGGCTGTCATTCCAGCCACGTGCCTCTGCTTTCCACGCTGGTCTGTCCATCACCTGCCTGAAAACGTGAAGGCTCCATCCATTTCCACCTGCTGTCACTAACCAGAAGGCAGTTGCTGCAAACATCTGTGTCCTGGTTCTGATCTTACCAGCCCACTAAAATGTCTCTCTTCAGCTCCTGTAGCGCCTCATCCTTTCACAAGTCTCACCTGTGCTTCCTACAAAACATAAATCCCTCAGTGAAGGCTTCAAGGCAACATGGCTGTGCTGCCATGCTCAAAGACTACGGGATGGGTTGATGGTCAAATGGCCAAAAGAACCCAACAAAATTACAGATATGCCAAGGAGCCTCAAGAAATTACCCATTTAAAAGCACTTGACTGTGAGCCTTAAGATTCTGCAGGCTCAGGTTTTAATGAATGCTAACAAAATAGGCATTCCTGAAAATGTCTGCCCATGTATTAATTCCAGATTTTTTATCACATTTAGTCCTGTTTTCATCCCAGTAAAAAAGGTGAGTAACTGTGATCTGGAAGGGGTGGGAATTTGAGGAACCACAATGACCACAGAAAGCATTTCAGGCAGAGACTGGCACACCAGTTCAGCACAAACAGTTGCAGCAACCTTAAAATGCTAACTTTAAAAAAGAAAGGCCAGCATTGGTTTAATCCAAGTGAAACCAGATGATGACATTTCTCTTGCTTGGACCCATTTTTCCATGATCAACACATTAATTCACATTTTCCATTTCCATTTCACAATCAGATACAAACAGGGACCTCCTTGTGATGGTTGCGAATATTTTATTATAGAGTCTTATCAACAAGTTCTCTGAAAATCAGTTTTTCAGAACTAAAATCTAATCTGGCAGGGTTCAATAAGTCACAAGATGAACTCAGCCATGGCAAACAAAATATTACTAAGTTACTTTAAATAAATTTTATCTCAACAACCTCAGGAAGAGTGTGTCCTGGAGATTTAGGCAGTTTATCTTGGATTTTATTAATATTTTGGATTCTTTTGTTATGCTCTAGCCTCTGGTACACAGCTGTCTTCATTTTGATGTCAGAACGGGATAGATCCTTGGGTGCCTTTATACCTGCTACTCTTGTCTTATTTTATAGTGCTGTAATAAAAATAGCATCATCAACATTTAGTGTTCACCACAGTACATTTAAGCAACTGGTCACTGCACTGAAACAGAACTTCAGGAGAAACTGAGATTATTTCCAGGCAGTAACTGCTCACAAAAGGTCCAGCTCCCAAGTCTTTTTAGCCATTCATTTTCTGTTCAGCACCTCCTATGACATTTATTAAAGTAATTTGATCAGATTATGTTGCACACAGTAGGACATTCAGAATTCCATCTTGACCTTCACAGTAGCATCTAATACTTCCTGGAAGATAACACAGAATCCTTTTCCTTATACATACAAACATCATTCTCAGCTTGCAGCTCCTTGTTGACAAACACTCGCCAGCTTCAGTTAAATACAAGGAAACCTAAGAACATTGAGACATTTGAAAAGAAGCATTAATGTATTTTGGATCATTTACCATCAACTTGCTAATAACTCTTGATTTCCAGGGCTTAATTGCACATAATTTTTTTTTAAAAAGCAATATAATGTCCTAGCATTAAGAAAATATAACATTAAAGATTTTTTTTTTATTGTGCAAAACATAAGCAATAAGTCTCATTAGTACAATAAGCTGAAAAAGCAAGGTATATTTAAAACAATATTCACATCCAGTGTGCAATTTTTATCCCTATTTCCAACTTTTGATGTGGAATCTACAATTCCCATCAGTAAGTGCTATCTGAAAATTCCAATAACTTGTTTCACCTTCTATTATTTGGAGGAGACTCAAAATTTATTTTTGCATTAGGTTTTTACGCACAACTAAAACAGCTGTTTAAGTTGGTAAATACAAAATAAGACACTGAAAAGGGTGAAAAATAACCAACATGCTGAAGGCATGACCGATAATTTATAGCTTATATTAAAAAATGGAATTGATAATTGATAATTCTGATTTTCCATTTTCAAGATTTTAGCAAATAACCCAAAATTTTGTTTTACAGTTCTGGCATCTGCTAATTGAAAAAGTAATTTAATTCAATACTTATTTTTAATTAAAATATTTATCTTGCTAGATATGAAGTGCTACCAGTCAAGGCAGTCACAAAAACTGTTTGATGTTTACATAGCACCGTATAGTTAAATATCTCCTTTAGTAAGAGAGACTATGTTCTGCTGGGGAACATAATCACATTATCTCCTGAATATTTTAGGTATCTTTGCCTTCCACATCATAAATAAGTACAACGATTCCTTAATTTGAAAAAAAAACGCACATAAGTCAAGCTTTAAGACGGTGCTATCATGAATTCAAATTCTCTTTGTATAAAAGCATCAAGAACTCTTCAGTAGTCAATTGAATATTCAAAAACAGATCAATAGTTTTATGTAAACTTGTTAAAAAACAAACCACCACATTATTTGGCTTTAAAGTGACAAAGTATTTTTCTTAGTATAATTTACTAGGCATGTGACGTACTAACATTGAACTATTAATTCAAAAAGTAGCAGAGACTGGAGTATCTCTGATATTGAAATACTCAATTAAAATATATAAAGAATCTCCAAAACATGTAATTGTAATTCATTACAGTGGTATTGTTCATTCCAATAATAACCCTTCCTATAAGGAGGCTGAATGTTAAATAAAATACATTAAGCTGTTGTAGTTCCCAATTAGAGAACACCAATATTCTGCCTCTGCCTCTCCTTCAGCTTGAATTCACGAAAATATGGACTAGGCTTTCTACTGAAAGAAAATGGGAAATAGGCTCACTATCCAGGTGGATATCTCCTAGCCCTAATCAAAATCTTATCAGCTTACCCACAACTGTTAGATTTAGACTAGTAACAAATCTTGCAGTAAAGTGTTAAAAATAGCTGGAGTAACTAACAAGCAATCTTCTGTATTTTAAATCACAGAAATCTGCACATTAAAGTATTTATGGAAGCATGAGTGCTGGTGACATCATCGACTCTTACAAACTGAGTCTTCCGTAAAAGTTGCACAGATGGAAAAGGATGCCTTGAGATAAATGGAAATAAAATCCAACAGAAGATGGATTTCCCAATATTGAGCCTCAATTTCTTATAAACTAACAAACATATTTCAGCGACAGACATTGCTTATTATTTTGGCCCCATCCCTTTCCCAAAATCAGTTTCATAAGCTGTTACCATGCCAATCAGAAAACAAACCCTCTTAAAATATTGTATATGGAGTTCTGCGTTCCAAAAATAAAATACATATGCAGTTTCATATTCTTGCTATGAAACATCAGCTAAAAAGTATGAATGTTCATAAAGAAACCAAATTGCATTTTGTACATTGTATCTCTATTGATACAGTTCTCCATGTTGGAGAATTCAGCATTTTTAGAGAGTTCAACATGTGCAAAGTTCAATTAAATTTTGAAGAAAATTCCAGTTTCAAAAGTTACATGTAATTTTGTATCTGACAAGACAATTAAAAAAAAAAAAAAAAAAAAGCTGTACAAAGTTAGCTTCAAACCTCTTCATTCCCCCCAAAAATAGGCACTCAGTGGTTTAAGTGTGCAAATGGCTTCTTAGAAGAAACAGTGTGCAAACAGAGCCTGTTCCATCAGCTCTGCATTCTTTAGTGATTTCCTAGAGAGTATTGCCATTAAATGCTATCTATGTATGACTTTCTAAAGACCAGAGGACATTCAGTCCACAGAGTCACAGATGTCTTTCACTTTCTCGTTGAAGTCTTCAGGTTGATCAGCGTACACGTAATGACCCGCACCGAGGATAGCCTGGAGGATAAAGGTGAAGAAGCACGTCAGTGTCACAAATATGTAATAAACAAATAAATACTGGGACAGGTGAAGAATCTGGCTTTTACACATTGCCTAAGAATTGGCATCATAAAACCTAAAAAACACTCTAAACATAAGGAATACCAAAATACTCTTTCCTTGTAAAGAAACTTTCCTACACAGGAAAAGAAAGTAAAACTACTGCTTATTCAACTGCTCACCTTGTTGAAAAAAACCCCACCACTGAAGCGTGAACAAGTCACTGCACATCAAATTTAGTAGATATATATGCCTTGCATATTAAATTTCTGATGTATCTTGATTCCCTTCACTCTCCACTCAAATAGCCTATTTCCAGAATTTGTTATTCTCTGTAAAAATGCTACGAAGTAAACTGTCACCACAGTGCACAGCAAAGGTACTTGACCTGCTTTCTATTTTACAGTCAGTCCAAGACTAATCTTTAAAAAACCCCCTATTTTCCCCTCCCCTCCTTAAAACACCCTCTCTTAAGTCTCTAGCCAAATCCCCTACAAGTATAGCTATGTTATTGTGTTAAAAACTCCCAGAAACTCCAAGTAAAAATTACTTAGGAATAAATGCATGTAACAAAACCACAGAATCTCTGTGCATTTTACCAAGCATGGCACTGCCAGTCCATATCTTGGTCTCATCGGAGCCCTTGCCCTCCTAGGTTTTTGAGCATACCTGCAATCTTACCACTCTAATTTACCTTTTATAATCTGTATGTGGCTTGGCAAATTTTAACCTGAAATACAATACCATTTTCCACAGTTCCTTCTAAAAAGTCCCTGACCAGAGTGGAAAAAATCTCCCTGAATGGTACAAGTTTATCCCAGCAATATATTGTACAATTTTTAACAGTGACTTTCTGTTACAATTCCCTCTCTCTGGTTAAGCAGTTAAGTGACAATTTCAGTCTGGATGTCAACATTTATGAAATGTATCTGTGCTCTTTAACACACTTAAAACAGTTGGATAACAATGTCTTTTCTCTGAATTCCAGCTCTAAATTCAGCTGTATTCAGTTATAAAATTTTATTTGGGCGACTTGTTATAGTATATGATCAACATTACATACTGTACACTTCTGTCCAGATGGTTCCAGATATCAGTAACATCACAGCTGGTGTGTTCAAACATTTTATCACCTCACAGCATTTTAACATGTATGCATATTCAATTACCACAGCTGACTGATTTGAAAATGCGTGAAGAATACTTTTGAATTAGTTTGTTTTTATAGAAATCAACGACAAAAAATGCAGTGTGCACGTTCACATCAAGCTGTAAGTACGCACATTTTAAATGACAATATCATACCTCTAAACAAAAATGTCTTAGGTAGTAAGACAACACTAAATGTTTTTTTAATGACTTAAAGAAAGATGCTCACAAGAACCTAAGCACCAGGAACAAACTACTCTCTTATCAGAGGAACAAATGCATTATATAGACAGATGAAGAGAGTTTATGAGAGCCTCCCTGCTATCTTATATATATACAGAAATAGTAGGACTGGTATGGTTTGAAACTCAGTGACCACAACACCTACTTCTATTAGGACATTGTAGAACAAAATAAAGAATCACCTTGCTCACAGATCGAGTTTGGCTTCTAGTGCTACAGCAAATTTTGTTCTTAGCCTGTGGACTCAACACTTTTGTCTAGGTTTTCTCTGATGCAACATTTGTTTTCTCTCTCTCTTTACAGAATACAGAACTTATTACCCCAGGCTCTAAATCAAAAGTGACACCATTTCCAGCTGGTATGAAAAAAGAGAGTAATAGAACAGTTTGGGTTGGAAAGAACCTTACAGCTCATCTAGTTCCAAACCCCCTGCCATGGGCCGGTACACCTCTGCACAGACCAGGCTGCTCAGGGCCCCATCCAACCTGGCCACATAGATATGACTTAAAACAAATCCACGCAAAAAACAAACAACTGCTTTAGAAGTCAAACTTACTATTGTCTTCACATAGGAATTTGGTCTCAGAGACTGGATAGTGCTGCCAGAATTGCCATCTATACATGAACGTGCTCCATAGACCACCGTGATAGGAATGTCTCGATCCATTTGTGAAATCCGTTGCAGCATTGGCCTTTTTGCCCATCCATAAGGAATCGTCATGTTCTTGAAAGCTGTTTCACCGCTTCAAGGCATTCAAAAGGGTAAAAACAATTTCAATTGCCATTGGAACTGCTTTTCATCTAAAATGGAGTTTCCGTGCCTTTTGGTAGCACAGACTACACGAGGTTGGGATTTTTTACAATTAGGAAAAGTAAGTTTCCAAGGTTTGCATTTAATTTTCAACAGAAAGAGCCCAGGTTTTTGCATGACTGAGTGGTAGCGCTTCAAAGAATGAAATGCCTTATTTTTAAAGTTTTTAAAGCAATTCTTTACACATTAAAATTCTCCAACAATTATTTAATTAAGTGAAATGCTCAAACTCTCACAGAATTAACACAAATTGAGAATAAATATATAATTAGGATACTTTTTACATTTATCAGTATCTGGAATTCAGAAAAAGTGCAACGGTACCTTTTCTTCAATATAATAGATGCCACAATTAAAAAAAAAAATAGCATGCACACTGCTGCCATGGCCATTGGAGGGAGTAGCAGGCACTCAGTAAATGAACAACAGACTTCAAAACATACACTGGGAAATCCATACTCACCTGGGTGACTGTACATTGCAGTGATAGATATATTCAGCCACTGTGTTATCATCAAACATTGATGAATATTTTCGCTTGAAATCTGGTCTTAAACGTTGAACAAGGCTTAATCCTGTTAAAACAGGAAACGCTATTAGAGGGGGAATGTGTATAAACTACTTTATCAGATTGCCTGATGCTTTTCATTAGAGCCCTGAGAACACATCCCCTTGAAACTCATGGCTTCTAAACCTTGTTATTTGATTTTACCACCTGCATGTCTTAGGGAAACACCATGGAATGAACACTTAACAGGAATTAAACATAAATACTGTAAAGAATTTTATGCTGCTCCCCCCACCGAATAGATGTGGGGAATGTTTGAATAGGGTCACTACAGCAACAGAAGAAACCTACAATAGGGACCAGCAAAAGGGCTAAGCACTGTCTTTTTGTCACCAGTTCAGTCTCACACGCTATCAATACATTCTCCTTGCACTGGCAGCACTGGGTAGGTTAACTGCACTACACTTTTCAGGACCAGAAGGCACTGTTGAAAAAGCTGGGGTGTCTTCTTGCTTAAGTCTGTCTTCTCCTCTTACAGAACAGTCAGCTTCTGAAGCTAGCTCATCTAACTAGTGTGTGATTGAAAGAACAGAAGTCTATGATGAAAAACAGGTGTAGAAATCTTAACATAAGGCACAACTACTGGTATAAATGAAGAGACTTAATGCTGAAAATCATCGTCCTTATGCTCTCCTAACAAGTCAGTAGAGGAGCAGGTCTTTTCAGGGGCCAGTTCAGGCCTTCTAAACTTAAGCATCTTTTCTGAATAATTTCTCTAAGAAGCCTCTTTTGCATTGACCAGATGGATCTTTGGGACAAGAGCCTCACCACAAGGCTAATCTTACTTTAAGAGTATTAGTCATCCCTAATATCTGATCTAAACTTTTCCATTTGAAGTCATTACGCCTGTCCCATCACTACAGACCCTTGTAAAAAGTTGCTCTCCAGCTCTCTTGCAGGCCTCCTGTAGGTACTGGAAGGCTCCTACAAGGTGTCCCCAAAGCCTTCTCTTCTGAATTCCAACTCTTTCAGCTTGTCTTCATAGAAGAGGTGCTCCAGCCCTCTGATCATCTTCACGTCCCTCCTCTTAACTATCTCCAAGGGGAATGTGTCCAACATTCTTATACTGGGGCCCCAGAGCTGGATGCAGTATTCCACCCGGGCTCTCATGAGAGCAGAGCAGAGGGGGAGAATCACCTCCTTCAATCTGCTGGCCATGCTGCTTTTGATGTAGCCCAGGATGTAGCTGGTTTTCTGGGCTGCAACTACACATTGCTGGGTCATTTTGGGCTTCTCATCAACCAACGCCCCAGGTCTTTCTCCTCAGGGCTGCTCTCCATCTATTCTCTGTTCAGATGTGGTCAGGATTGCCCTGACCTGGGTTCAGAACCTTGCACACAGCCTTGCTGAACTTCACGAGGTTGGCATGGGCCCACCTCTCAAGCCTGTCCATGTCCCTCTGGCTGGCATCCCTCCCCTACAGCTTGCTGACCACACAGCCTTGTGCCATCAGCAGACTTGCTGAGGGTGCACTCGATCCCACTGTTTGTGCTGCTGACAGAGGTGCATAACAGCTGATCCCAAAAGTGATCTGTGAAGAACAATACTCATCACTGGTCTCCATGTGGACATTGAGCTGACTGAGTGTGACTATCCATGGCTATGTTTCCCCTTTCCCAGATGGCAGGAACTTCATACTGTTGTTAGTCTGTGCAATTATGATGATGTCACTTCTTCCCACCCAGTCCTGGGCAAAGGCCTGGTATTATTTATGCAGACCTTGTCACAGTGATCTATGTTTTCGTAACCTGGAGATTATTGCAACATGCCCTTACGCATGCTTTAAACAGATTTAGAAAATGAATACAGTGCAAGAGAAAATAATTCCCTTATGAAACAGTGATTTAACTCCCAAAGCAATGAAGAATTTGTAAAAAATGTCACAACTGGCTTTGCTCTATTTTCCCTACACAGAGTACAATTGCTGGACTTTTTTTTCCTGTGTGTTTGGGTTTTTTGAACACAAGTGAACACAGCTGGCTTGGAATAAGAATACTTGGAAAAAAGAGATTAATTCTGTGCCTTGCTCTGCTACCAGCATTAGAGGCCATGGCATGAAGTGTTACCAAACTTTAGAATTCACTTTCTGTTTTGGTAAGAAGTGCTTAGTCTGGGGGTCCAATTCCAAAAAATTTTTCCCCTGGGAATTTAAAGGGGAGAATGAAACAAGGATTCAAGGCAACTCGGAAAAAAAATTTGAAATTAAATCAGACTGTAAATCATTGTTGTAATGTCTATTGAAGAAATTCTGAATTGTCTGGCTGATGTTTTCCACAGTGACTATGAAAATACTGTAAGGAATTCTAACACTGAAGACACAGATTTCCACAAAAAGGGTGTGGTCACACTGACATTTCTGTTGTCTTGAGGAATTTTCAGGCATCCAGCTCTAGGAATGGAATTCAGAAATCCAACCTAAGCACCAAATCCCCACCAAACAGTGAAACTCCTGGGTGACTGTTCCAGTTAAGTGACGAAAAACATGCAAATCAACTACCTGGAAACCACCCAAAGAAAAAATAACTCTGGATTCTGTCTCTCTTTCAGTTTTAAATATTTGCCTGTGGGACTGATTAAATATCCATGTGATATTATTGTGATATCCCAATGAACTTGGCTCACATTTGAACTTATACCTTTGAATAAGAGCAATTGCCTTTAGAGTGAAGTTCAAACAACCAGGTCTGCCCATCAGCTTAAACATGTCTGCTTGTGGAACGAACCCGGGGATCAGTCAGTGCCTTCATCAGGTTAGGTCTGATGTCTACTTGCAGCACAGTGTCTAGACCTACCCTTCTCTAAGAACTGTGTTTCACCTGTCAAGAAATTAAGTTGGTGATGGAAAACTTTTTAACCAGTGCAGTGAGAAACAGATGAAAAAATTTTTAAAGGCACTGCCCTCCATAGCAACCTATAAGCAAGGCTAGGTGTGGGGGCACCTTGCCGTTCTGCAGCATGGTTTGACTTCACTTATTGCTAAGGAGGACAATTTCAGCTTTGAATTTTCCTATGTGGATTGATTAATGCATGCTCTTGTTATTGGATAGAACACATTAAATCAGTGCATATCACTCAATATTTTCCAGGTTGTTTTGTTAACCAAATTAACATTTTACTTAAAAAAAAAAAAATCTGTTTGTACAAAACATGTTGCTTGTCTGAAAAACTAAATTTGTCACACTATTGAAAAGAAACAAACAAATCAGCATATGCAGCATATTGAAATATATATTCTATAGAAATAAATTTAGGAAACAGATGTGGTTTAAAATGTAAACAATGCCTAGAAATCTCACGAGTTTATCTTCAGACTGAATACCAAAAATGATGAAGAGGTTAGTTAATTATACTTATGAGGGATCTGAAGGATATATTTTTCCAAGCCTTTCCAGAAGATAATTCAGTAGCACAGAGAATAACAGACAGATAACCTCTTTCTCCTCTAAAAGTAATAGTTATGATGACTTTTAGATTTTATTACACTCTTCTCCCCATTCCCCAGATGAACTAAAACCACAGTATTTTTGGTCAGCCCTACCTAGCCCTAGTATTAGGGTATAGAGAGTTTATCTACCATTCCATCAGTGCTGTTGAAGAAATGGAAATATGAACTGCCACCATAATGCAGGACACTAATGAGGCCCACAAGATTTCCTAGAGCAGTAAGAAAATGGCTAATGGAAAGAACCCAGTTTCAACTTCTCTAAACTCAGGCCAAAGATTCTTGCATTTATGACAGACTGCCTCCTAATGTTAAGGGAATTTGGAAATCCTATTTGCTCATCAAACTGAATTAGAAGGGAATCTAAATGGACTGTGACCAGAAGCAACCAGAAAAAAAACCTTTCACATTCACGCTCTCTGTCATGGATCCCCAACAGACACCTGCATAATCCAACTCACTATAAGTGAAGCCTGTACAGATCATACAGTGCAGCTTGCTGTAGACTATCGTACTAGTACTTCTAATAGCAAGAGTTTGCCTTCTTTCCTGAAGAGTTCAAACTTTCTTCAACCTCTCCCACTTTCTCCTCCAACTCTTTCCTTCATGGCTGATACAGACTTGCAAAAAAGCTTATCATAATGCGCTGTCTGCTCCATGTTTATGTTTAACCAAAATAGAAATGGTATTTAAGAGTAGCTAAAACTCACCAAAGGGTCCTGCTATTCTTAGTCCAGCTAATGGATTAAATGGACTCAATATAGCTCCTAGTGCTTTGATCCAGATTGGAATTGGTCTTTCGTGTTCAGCATTGTCAGGCCTCTCTGGAAAACCCCATGGCTCCACTAAGATAAGATGCTTGACCCTGTTGGCAAAAAAGGTTCAGCAGTTTAAAGTACAGTAGCTTTTCTTTAAGCGAGCATGATGAAAATGTGCTGTTTTACAGACACATACATACAGCCTACTTCAGTCACTTCTATCACAGAGGCTTATTACCTAGTTTCTGATTCATCAACCGTTTTGATCTCAATTACTAATTAGAGAGTGAATTGCACCTAATCATATGTATGAACCAGAAACATGGAAGCACGTGTCAAAAAGAGAAACTCAGTATATTACAGATACCCACCGTCACAAACATTTGAGAGAAAGGATAGTCATGTTTCTGCTTTTAAAAATAGCCTAATCTAAATGCTCAGTCAATATTATTTGCAGGAGCAGTTTAATTTGACAGAAAAGAGAATAATTGCATCTGTTTCATTAAAGTGAAGTTTCTACAAGTCTAAGATCTCTGATCAAAGAAGAGACAATTTAACTGAAAAATCATCAAAGTAAAATTTCAGCTGAAAAAGGCAGAGTAAAACTAGCAGTAGTCTTCCAAATTTATTGATTTTAGGTCATGAAATAAAACATCAGAGAGGCAATTTGTAAAATTATTTCTCAAAGGAATATCAGTACAGAGAGCACTGTAAGAGTCCCCAGCACATGCAACTATTGATCACTTCATGCTGTGGGTTCCCCTCAAGCAAAATTCTAATTCATCCTGGTGCATTAGAATTGTCCCTTTCCCTCTAATTGCCCCTTTTCCATTTAATCCCATAATAAAACCTACTCTAGAATGTCCTAGATAGTGGTGATTTCTGGGAAAAAGTGACTCTTAGCTATAGTTTTCCATTTTAAGATGATTTTCCATTTCAGCTTCCTCATTATTTTCTCTACAACTACCTGCCAGGAGGTTGTAGCAACGTGGGGGTTGGTCTCTTGTCTCAAGTAGCAAGCAATAGGACATGAGGAAACGGCCTCAAGGGGGTTTAGACTGGATATTAGGAAAGGGGGGGCCAAACATTGGAACAGGCTATCTTGCTCTATCTAGTCTAGTGCGATGTATCCTTGCCCATGGCAGGGGGGTTGGAACCAGATGATACTTTAGGTCCCTTCCCATCTATACCATTTTTACGATGCTATGCCCAAGGAAGTGATGGAGTACCCATTTTTGGAGGTATTTAGATGTGTGAATGCAGTGCTTAAGGACATGGGTTAGTGGTGCACTTGGAAGTGCTGGGTGAACAGTTGGACTAGATCCTAAAAGTCTTATCTAACCTAAATCCGTCTATGGTTTTTATATTTTTAACTTTTTACCTTTTTATCTTTACTTTTTCTTTCATTACTTCCTTCACTCTTAAAGCCATCAGATTATATACTAACACAGAAGAGTTCATAGTGCCTAAAAAGATGCCAGAAGTGATCCCAAAAGTTATTTCTGGGTTATGATCAGTTGGGAAACCAAAAACCTGTACTTGGAATGAAGGGTTGGAAAGGATTAACATCACAAAGGCGTTTCTTGGTCGTCGGCTCAGCTATGAGCATACTCGCACCCTGCAGCAAACACCAACAGTAAGAGAGGACAGGGCAGAATCTGATTGTACAAACCAAGCAGGAGAGACCAGAGGCACAGCAGAGCAAGCCATGAGGAGCCATTCAGGACAGCCACAAGCTATAGCATTAAGTATAATATGGAGAACAAATCAATAAAAATAAAGTAACCTTTGTTTCACTTTTCCTTTCTTAATACTTTCCTTCCTGTTTGGCATTTCTCCTTTTGGTACACAAGCCTAAAACATAACCCAGGATAATGGGAAGTTGACCATGAAAATCACTTCCAAAGAAAATGTCCAGAAATTGCACTATTTGAAAATCAAGGCCCACTTCAAGTTGGCAATATGCTAAATGGGAATCTTTTTGGATTAGTAGCCTCGGATTTTCCATGGACTCTGGTACAGTGCAGCAAATTAACGGATCATCTATGCTTGGAGAAACAGATCTACTTTCCTAACAATATGTATCCAGAATCCCTTAAGCCTCTAATGCATTGTTAGATAACGTGGCTGAAAGCTGTGCTATATTTATCACTTGATTCAATGCTCTTTTAGGACCCTAACAGTCAATTTGTTATTTTGGTGGTCTTAGTTTAATTTCGTAATGAGAGAGCACAAACTGAAACATGTCCAAATTAATTAACCCCAACTTAAGCACAGTGAGGCATAAAAATAAAGCATCACTTTTGATGTAAATCAGCAGTGGACAAAACCAATATTCCCATCCCACAGGGACAGGACAGTGCCATTTATAGATACTTTGGAAAAAGAGGTAAGGAAATGATAAGTGATCCCTACAAAAAGCTATCTAGAGTTAGCTAGAAGTTGGTTTATAACTAAAAGGCTAATAGGTTTATATCTTTATTGCAATTCTGGATTAGAAACACATCTACTTTCACACATCATCTCCAGCCACTTGTGCTAATTGCTGTCTGTTTAGAAAGAAAAAGGGAAAGTGTTTTAGGGAAAAACAATGCATGAACCTACTTCAAATATATCTGAGTGAGAAACAAAGAAACAGTAAAACTTGACAGGAATAGAAAAGAACAAGATATGTTTAGTAAAATATAGACTTTGCTATATGATGTGGAGAGTTAAGCTTACATTCAGTTTTTCACAGGAGACCATTATGTGTATCCCAACAAAAGCATTGCCATTTTTTGATACAGAATTGCCTCAGCTGGTGAGATCCTAGCTCAGCAGGGGATATATAACCGGACTCATAACCAGATATATAAAAGAAATTACTTCTTTAAGGGGAAAAAATGTATTAACTGTTGGACAAAACATGGTGCAGAAAATGCTGGTGAAATAAAATTAGAGAACTGCTGCAGATGGGTTGTCTTACAAAGAAATATGAAGTGGCATACAGACAATTTAAGTCAAAGAGTCACTAATATAATTTTTATATCATTCTGCTGGCACCAGGCTGACTGCTAGGATATAGGCATAAATTATCTAGGGGAATTATATACAGAAGTTTCAATGTTATCCATAAGAGTGGGAAGTTTGGCAGAAACAGGCCTATTTTCCCTTCACAAAACCATCTTTGAGACAAAACATTCACCCATAAATATATTCACTACTATTTCACCTTATAACATGGCAAGGGGGTACTGAACTGAAGAGGTACAGAAAAGTATACACAGGTACAGAAATAGTATACATATATAATCATGTTTACTATATCTACCTATTTCCTTCACCTGGAAACAAACCACACAATTAATACTTTGGTCTTAGAATTCTGTAAAATTTCTTTAAATCATCACAGTCATCTACATAAAGATTATCTACAAAGAGTCTGATGAAAGAAAATTTACATTAAAATCAATAGTCAAATACAGAAAAGGAATCCCTTTATTCCTTTATTTTCACATACCTTGATGGATATTTTAAAGAGTAAGCAGCAGCCAGGAATCCGCCTAGGTTGTGTCCAAGCAAAATCATTTTTTCTAGCCCCACCTCCTTTCTCCACTCTTCTATGGATTCCA
>VYZP01049192.1:181336-200676 GCA_013400635.1 Hypocryptadius cinnamomeus | reverse complement strand
TCTGCGGGACACAGCCACGCCTCCAGTGGGCGTGGCCTCTCTCCCAACACTGCCTCCATTGGTGGGTCTGGGAATTACATCATCAAGAGCTGCTGATGTCAGACCAGGAAGCAGAGCGGCTGCAACCGCCTTGGCCCATCCTGTTACCGCCACCGCTCCTCAGAGGCTCGCAGCACCTCCAGACATCAACAGTAAGTTTGCCAGAGCGTGGGGAAAGCCCTTGTGGGGGGTAAAAAGCATACAGGAGTGTTATACCACAGGAACATTAGCAAACAAGCCTGCCCAAAAAAATGGTACTGGGCGCATAGCGTGGCTACCTCTCGGCAGCAGGAGTGGGCCACCTTCTTTCTCACCAGTGGCTCCCTGTGAATGGATAGTGAAGATGCAAAAAAAAAAAAAAATCTTACGGGTCAAGCCGAAGCAGTGCCAACAAAAGCAACGCCAAGTTCCTACACCTCAAGCCTCAACAAAACTCCACAGCCACCCTGCCCTCTACTGCTTCAACTATACAAAGGTTCTCACATTCCACAGACTATAATAAACTAATAACATGTGCTGAGGGTAAAACTCTAGAACGGGTGTCACACAAGGGTTACAAAAATGCATAGGCTGGTTACTAAATATGCCCTAGAATTCATAGTACAATATTTATTATTGTTTATAAAATCAAAATTAACACGTCTCTGATAGCTGCTTCTGTTACAGTTACTAAGAAAGTATTAAGTTTCTGTCTCAAGCATGGGCTACTGTGTATCAAAAATATCCTAGAATGTATGTTACTAAGTTTATTCATAATACTGTCATTACTCCTTGCAATGCTACTAGATCAACATAGAAAACTCAAAGAATTTACTTGTTCTAACGTTCTAGATCTGGTAAGGCATACACGTATGCACTAATTTAGTAATGTCATAAGCAAATTCCAGTTGCAAAGTTTTTCAACTGAGAATTTCCCACCTGTCATCATTTTAAAAACTAAAGTCATCTATTGAAGTCAATTACAAATTTCTAACTAATAACAAAAGGAAGAAAAGTATATTATTTGCACTGTTATCATAATAACTGAAAAATTAAAATGCTTATATTTCTTTAATTATTAATAAGTTGTTCATGTTAAATTTTTTTGTTCCCAAGTGCCACACCCACACATTTTTTGAACATTTCCAGGGATGGTTCCATTGCCTTTCACCCTTTCAGTGAGGAAATCTTCCCTGTTATCCAGTCAAATCTCCCCATGGCCATTGGAGGCCATTCTGTCTGCTCTGTCATTCTCACCTGAAAAACAAGACCCACCTGGGTGTGACCCCCTTTCAGGTACTTGTAGAGAGCAAAATGTTGACAAAATAATGTCAAACACCCACTCAGAAAACAATCCCAGTTTTCCTGCTGGGATAAAGGAAAATTCTCATTTTTCCATGCTAAATTGAAGGATAATAGAGAAGGTCTGCACTGTATTTGCCCCCAAAGTGAAAGCTGCTTTCAGTACACACAGATGGTGAATCATCCTTTACCCAGAGGAGTACAAATTCTGTCGTACAAATTCACTGTGTTCCCATATTTGCCACCAAATTGTGTTCTCACTGCTGTAAATTTTGTATTAAATTATTTAGGTCAGCTTAAATTTGGAAAGCAACAAAACAAGCACCATTTTTTGCCTCATTTACATGTCTGTGGTTGCTGTAACACAGTTTGCTTCCTAAATTAAAGTGATGCAAGCAGTCTGCCAAGGAAATGCATGGCAATATTTTTGGTTATATTTTTGAAAAGCTGGTTGTAACTCTCAGACATTAACACAAAAATAGGTGGACACGTGGAGAGTAAAAATTCCAGTTTCTTCCAGCATGCACTGGATCTGTGAATGCTCTGGTTTGAAATTTCACAATTTTCCTGTGAATGAAGAGCATTTTGAGTCTTTGCTTAATGGTTGAAGCATATCAATATCTGTGATCCTGTTAAGGCCTGCCTAATGGCAGGTATTGTCAGGATCCAGAGGATCACATTAAAAGCCATTAATAGCTTCATGCTGTGCTCGGACATGATGCAGTCCAGCAGCTGTCCCGTGGAGAAACACTCCAGGCATCGTGTCAAAGGGACACAATGCTAATAACTGGGTTAGGATGGGTTTATTTCATCCTGATGGTGCCAGAGCCTTTCCTGTGCCTTTGGGCAGACTCCTTCTCAAGGCCTGCCCTCATCCCACCTCTTGTTTTCACTGCTGCTGAGATTCCAGCTCCTGCCAAAAACTCCAGGCCCCATTTCTGGCTGGCTCTGTCCCAGGCAAATACCTCTCAGTTCCTCACTGCTTCCCATAAACGTTTCCACACAACTCTGTCAGCTCCTAGTGCCTGACATTCCTCTGGGGATACCCTGTGTGGGCTGACAAAAGTTGCTTTGTGGGTTTCCCTGGGTGGGTTCTGCTCCCACCAGATGCCACTTGTCTAAATGGAAAGGTTTTTTCCACTGAGGCTGCTCATAGCTGATCATCCTTGCATGAATCCAGCCATGGAGTGACCCAGCACAGCTTTCCAAGCTAAAGGTTCTGCTGGTGTTAGCACTGCAGGCCTTCTGCTTTCTTTTTATTTATTTATATTCTGGTTTTATTGTATTTTTTTCTCCCACTCTGGAGAACCTCTGTGCTGATCCCAAAGACTGAATTCCCATTTCTCGTGCACCAGATGCTCAGCACAAACTAAATTCCCCCTGCCCAGGCACTCATCATGGTAACACCTGTCTCGGCATTAGCTGAAAATCATTTGCATGGTGACACTCTGGGGTCACCTAAGCCCAGAGGGACAATGATTTGGGAAGCATAGAAAGAGCTGGATCCATTCACTTACATTCCCTTTGGTCAAGCATCTTGTTTCCTGTCTGTTCTGGTTTAATTATCCCAGCAACATTTGATAAATTTTACTCCTTGCCCGCCTTCTCTGGAATAGCTTCCAGGTTTCTCTGTAAAACACTCAGATTCAGGCCCTTTCCTATCTCATGCACCAACACCTAATTTTTGCACAGATTTTTATTGATTGCTTTTCTTGGTGTTATTTTATTTTGCTGTTTTACAGCTGCTGTTAACATTTACTAGAGGAATTAATTTACACTCTGTGAGGAAGGACATCACTGCAGATATTTTGGCAACATGAATAGTGACTAAAATTTGGCGAGGAGGGTGTGGAATAAAAGAAGGAGGAGGAGAGGAAAGGCAGCATAGGAGGGTGAGCAAATTGCTTTTCCCTTTTCAATGGTTAAATCCTAACCATTGGTAAATGGCCTTTCAGTGGGGAGGGCAGCTCATTTGTGATACAGGTACAAATGGGCTCAATCAGAGAAACAACCCCATAGGCACTTCCAATTCTTTGTGTGACATTCAAACCCCAAACCCTCTGATGTTTTCAGCAGCTGATGATGGGATTTGCCTTTTTTTTTTTTCTTTTTGCGTGAACACGAAAATTAAAATCACTTGAAAGCTTTCACCGAGCAAGTCCTCACCATCGTGCTTTATTCCTCCAGGGGCTCTGGGAAATAGACTGAGAGTCTTTGCCAGCCTTAATGATGCTGTTGTGATTCTGTTTTATGGAAGCTGAGGGAAGGCACTCCATGTGAAACTCAGCAGCACCCACCTGCCCACATGTGGGCGTTCTCCAGCGTGAGCGAGTTGTAGCTTTGGCAAAAATGAAGGCACAGTGGTTTGTGCCATGAGGTTCCATCTGTGCTTTCAGAATCCATTTCCAGATAGAACCCTCACTGCAACCCTCATTGGGGTTGATTATTGTGCACACAAGATTCACAGCTGTGCTGGTGGCTCCAACAAGAAGCACTGGCAGTTCCTGGGCAGGCTGATCCCAAGTGGTTTTCCTTCCCCAGGGGGTGGCTGCCAGCTAAGGAGCCCAGGAATATTCTGCATAACATCTTTTGGTTATTGCCTGTAGTGACTTCCAGAAAATGCAGCCTCTGAATCCCAAGGGCTGACTTCTGTTTGCTGTGGGGAATGGATGGAAATGATGCTTTTAGTCAAGATTACCATCAAAAGGTCCTTGTTTTTAGTGATATATTGAGAGAAAAACTAGAAAACTGCAGCTATAACAGTGGGGTATTTAAAACAAACCAAAAAGGATGGTGGTGTCCCTAAGTTTTCGGTGTCTGAATGCAATCCAGTATTTTCTTATGATCTTGGGCACATCTTTCAATTTCCCAGGCTCCTTGGTCTGACAACTTAAACAGAAAGTCTTTCAGGCCCTGGACTCTTTTCATACATTTTGTACTGAACCTGCCTCCAGGCAAAAGGGAGAAAATGAGCAGAGAATCAGAACATTCCTGCAGCCACTAAGACTCCTCTCCCCAGCCAAGGTCCATGAGCTCTGCCAGGTTCTCCAGCACTGCCCTGAAGTTTTCCCTTCCTGTTTCAACCTCTTGCAACTCCTGCTAAGGGAAAGTACACTTCAGGATCATTTTTGGACTTGAAATGCTCTGACATGATAGAGGGTAAGGGGTTGGAAAAGTTGGTGGTTTAGGCTTGTATTGTTTCCATCGTGCAAATGAAAGTGGGAGGAAGGAAAGAGAAGTTTATGGGGTGCATGAACCATCAGGGATCTGCATAGGGCAGGATGATCATGAGCAGAATATACTGTTATTAAAGATAGTTCTAACTCCTCTATAATAAAATATTTCCTAATAGTCCTACATGAATAAGCTTTGGAATAAATGTGACTTCAATATTTTTATCTGTACCCTCAAAATCCATACTGAGCATCATATTTTGCACATCATCTTACCTTTCACGTAATGTTATGTACTTAATATATAAACATACAGCAACAGCTGAGGGAGTCTCCTGTATTTTAGCACCTGTTCTGCCAGGGCTGTTTTTTCAAGCAGATGGCCCCATGATGGATTACCTGCTCCTCGCCCATCGCGGCATCTTCCTGAACAATTTGCACAGATGTTTATAGTGAGATTTTCCTGCTTACACAACACTTGCACATCCACAGGACAAAGTGGCCTTCTGCTGAAAAGCTACCCAGCCTTAGAAGTTTGTTTCTGTGCTGGGGAAGAGCTTTCCCAAGCCTGTTCCCAATGGGGTCTGGGCGTGACCCTTTGGAAGAGGTTGGCATATGGTGCCCCAGCGGTAACAAAATAAGCACAACCTCTCTCAGGCTCATCTGTTACACCCAAAGTTATATTTCTTTCATGAAACATAAAAGCCAAAACGATCAAATCTGCCAGAAATTATAGAAAACAAAGGGAAAATGGCTCTGGAATATTTTTTGTAATGATGAGGAAAAATAAAGTGTGTGCTATGTTGACCAACACATCACAAAATCATCTAGGCTGAAAAGCCCTGTAAGATCAAGTCCATTCACAAACCCAGCATTGCCAAGCCCACCACTAAACCTTCCCAAGTGCCACATCCACACAGCTTTTAAATCCCTCCATCCCCACTCTTTTCCTCCTGCTGGAGCACAGTTTTGGGAAGGTGCAGCCTGGCTGCATGAGAGCTGCAGTGACCTCTCAAACCTCCTCTCCACAAACTTCAGACCTACAGCAGGGCACCAGTGGACCCGAGGCTTTATCTCATGACAAACACCCAATTATTCCCACTAAAATCCGTGGTTGTGACATATTCAGGAGCCGTGACCCTTTAATGGGATCGCAGACTGGGACACGCTGAATTTGTTCTCTCTGTTACTTCCCACCCACAGGTCCCAGCAGGTCCTGGTGTCAGGATCAATTTTTTCATTCCTGTTTTCACCATGCTGGATGAAATTGGAATCTGAAAACTGCAGTGGCTTGGGCTGAACCTTTGAACATCCTTATGGCATTTCCATCAGAGACATCATCTCTCTTGTGGGTGCAGAAACTCAAAGGCAGAGGATCATGTTAGATAAAGCCTAAAATAGTGAGACTTGGGAGGACTGGGAAGAATTCCCACTTTTCAGATACAAATTCTACTTAAGAGATTCAAATGAGCTCATTGATCCACCAAACCTCTTAGTTATCCACAGGGTTTTGGTATGGGAGGGCTTAAAATGGTGAATTTCAAGCTGCTGTTGTTAGGTGATCATGGGAATTCAAATATCTTTATTTTAAACGATTAGAGCTTTACTATCTATAGGAAAGAAACAGGAAACAGAAAGGGAAAAAAGTCATATAGTCAATTAATTAATTGTCTCCAGAAATCTGTGAAACCTAAGTTATAATTTACTTAGTTTTTTTCTTGCAAGCTAAACACCAGGCTGCAGTAATGGCATGCAAGTCATATTGAGTACACATTAACAATTTTTTATTTTCTTCATTGAACCTGATCCCTAAAAGACAAAATACAGAATTACATAATACCACAAGGAACTAAGAATATGCGAACATTCATCATCATCATAATAATAATAATAATAATAATAGTGGCTTTATCTTTTTACTGGCTGTATTTTCTCAGTGGCTCTGATTTCTGCAAGATATGTATACAAGTACAGACCATAATTGTGCTAATAAAGAGGAAATTATACTGATCTATAATTAGAGTAATAAGGAGAAAGGTACAGCAGATCATAATTGAACCAATAAGGGGAAAATATAATCATGTTTAATGGCTTACATGAGTGTTAGTGTCTTCTGTATACTTAATAAATTGGTACCCAGTTTCATGGTGTGTATCTGAAACACTTTTCCTGATATTATCAAATTACCCTTCAGATCTATTGCTGGGCATTTCTGCTGGCCCTGTAACCCCTCTGGGGTGAGGCCTTTTGGAATAAGCAGAATAATAGCAGAATTTCAGATGGGTTTGACCATCAGCTACAATCATCTGTAGCAACACTTCATCCCTGTCCAGGTTTATTTAGGGTGTCCCTGGTTTAAATCCATGGATATACAGGTGGGCAGTCTCTTAACAAGGGTGAAATTTGGAAAAATAAATGGTTGAGAGGTGTAACCCTTCGAGGTCACTGTGTTTGGGCATGAAAAGATGCTCTGCAAGCAGGATATGCTCGAAGGACAAGGCAATGATTTATTTCCTAATATTCACAGTAGAATAACGTGGCTGTGAGCCCCAGAGCTGAGCATCAGTAATTCCTTACTGCTGCTGCTGAGCTCCCACCTTCTGTGGGCTTTTTTTCAACCTGAAAATTTCACAGCTCGCAGCTTTGATGTGTTTCCCTGTGAGTCCTTGAGCTGCTAACTGTCCCCTTCTCAGCAATCTTCCCCCTGTCTGCAGTTTGACCTTTTGGAGCTTGTAGAGCTGGAGTTTGCTTGTTTCCCTCACAGCTTTTCTCACAACGGGGTGGTTTGCTCAGAGGTTCGAGCCAAGGTCACGCAGATGCTCGGCGTGGAAATCCAGCCAGGGATCAGAGAGAGAGCTGAGCCCTCCCAGGGGAGTTTACCAAGGCTGAGGTTTGAAGCAGCCTCCCCACATCTTCACAGAACTGTCATCAAATATAATTTGGATATAATTGTCTTATTGATTTCCCTCTCAGCCATTAAAAAAATAAGGATGTTTCCTACTTTTACATACTGTCAGCGTGTAAATCTTTCCTCAGACATGCCCACTCTTGGTGCGTGACATCCTTTACTTTGAGGTGACACCTGCAAAGATTTTCAGCTCAGTTCTCCTGGCAGGAGCCCAGGTGCTGTTTTTGAGCTGTGGATGGCTTAGAAGGGCAGGACCAGGTCTGGTGAGTGGGACTCTTCATGTGCAAGGTCAGAGAACACCTTGGGAGAGACGCTCATGTTTTCCACCAGAAACATCTGAGATATGTATTTCTCCAAATATTTTTCTCTCTCAAAGATTTCTCAGCTCTGCTAAGTCCTGAAGATCAATGGAAGGAGAGGATTTACAAGAGCACAGTGACAGGACAAGGGGGGATGTCTTTAAACTGAGAGAGAGGAGGTTTAGCTGGGATATTGGGCAGGAATTGTTCCCTGGGAGGGTGGGCAGGCCCTGGCACAGGGTGCCCAGAGCAGCTGTGGCTGCCCCTGGATCCCTGGCAGTGTCCCAGGCCAGGCTGGATGGGGCTGGGAGCACCTGGGACAGTGGGAGGTGTCCCTGCCATGGCAGGGGTGGCACTGGATGGTCTTTTCAGGTCCCTTCCAACCCAAACCATCCTGTGATTCCATGATCCTGTGATAACATGGAATGTGTGTGATTTAGGATATTAGTAATACTTAGGTAACATCCTGAGGGGCAGTTAATCATGAACTAAATCCTAACAAAATATTACATTTTTGTAATTCATATTTTTATGTATTTCTGTGTATATTTATATATGATACCTATTGTTCTCTAAGCTTCTTAGACTAACAAATATTGATTTTCCCTAGAGCTGAACTTTGCTTTCATTTCTTCAGACACTTGGACATTTCCTTGATCAAAGTCCTCGTGTCAATGTGACAATGATTTCACATGTACACATGAAACAACAAAAAGACACTTTCATATTTTGTGGTGATTTTTAAGAACCTTGCCCTAAATGAAAAAAAAATGACATCACCTTATAAAACCTAATTAGATAGAGGGATAGAGATATTTTTTAAAAATGGCAAAACCCATAAGAGTATAAATACATATATGTATGTAGGTGTACAGCATATATATATATATATATAAAATATATATTTCACCCACTGGTTTGCACCTCCTTTCCTTCCACTCTCCCATAGGATCACTGAGAAAATGATGACTCTCCACACAATTACTGAGAGTATTAAATGTGTTTAATCTCTAATTTTCGCACGGGTATTTTTAGCAAGCTAAGTAATAACTAAAAGAAGTGTTTCCTCTCACAGCGCACAGTTGTAAAACTTTAATTTATATGTTAATTTTTTTTAATTAAAGGGGGAAATATATAGAATTTGGCTTAGTTTTCTTTAAAAGTACAGCATAAAAGCCGAGCATTAGGCTGAAGGACAGTAGTGGAGAGGTCTGACAGTTACCTGAACACATCCAGGTAACCCCAAGGCTGAACTTGAAGTTTCCTGGTGCCTTGGAAACAGCTTGAGACAGTGGATTCACTTATCCCAGGGTCACCTTGTCAGAAAACTCCACATTTTACATTTAGTAAAGCAGTGCCTCGGAGCAGGAGGCTGCCCCAGGTGCCCTGGGGTCTCTGAAGAGGAGCAGGGAGGGGAAGGCACAGTCCTGACAGCAAATGAAGGAAAAAGGGACAAGGTTTGAAAACAGATGAAGCCACAAGCAGCATTTTCAGTGTCTGAGTCTCCTGCTGCTTCTCTGCTGCTCAAGGCAAAGAGGTTGAGAGCACAAGCATGGTCATAAGCATCTGAAATTTGCTTTAAAGTGGCCTCTAACAAGATTAGGGATTATGATTCATCCCTGTGATGTCACAGAAATGAAGGAAGTGTGTGTCACCTGGCCACATCCCTAAATGGGCTGAGGAGGCAGCAGAGAAAGGCAGCAGATGCTGAAACACTGAGAACTGCCTCAGTTTGAGTAGCACCATTTAGTGTTTCCTGCACTTGAAAGGTTTTGATCAGCAAGAGTTGTCATCAGAAAAAACTCTGAATGAATCTAATTTTTTAAAATTATAATAAATTTTTATTAACAAAATTTTTTTATTAAAATTTTATTTAATTATTATTACTAGCTATTATTAATAAATTTTATAATTATTACAATATTATATTATGATTTTATTATTAAGTATTTCTATTACACTGCTGAGTTAACAATCTTGGTTAAGAATTCTGAAATCCCACTGTATTGGACAGTTCTGTGCTGAAAGTTTAGGGATTTTTCGTAGAATTTATGGAATCCTCAAAAGGCATGGGTTGAAGGGATCCTAAAAATCAGCCAGTTCCAACCCCTGGTGTGGTGGTTTAGGTGTAGAGTGGGGCATATTCATGCAAAATACCTGTGGAAGGTCTGATCCTAAAGGATGAGGTAAAATTACCAGGAGAAATGAAATAATCCTGCTTTCCTGAACTTTCCTTTGTTAAAACACTAATTCCCATGCTGGCTTTAAAAACCCCACTTGTAATCTCCATATTAAGGTCTATAAACTTCATCTTTAACTTTTTATTTCTGCTTTATTCCTGTTCTATGCGTTGCCAAATATTGCTTTTGTGTAATTGAAACAGAGCTGTAGTTTGATTATTAAACAGGGAAGGTAATTGTGTTCGGCTCTATAGGGGGAAGCAAATGTGGACAGCAGAAAAAAAAGGCTTAAATGGTGGGAAAATTGCTTTTCTTTTTTTTTTTTTTTTTCCCCAGAGCAGATTCTGCTGGGGGACAGCAGTCCCAGCTCCAAGGGGTGGCTTTCTGCTTCTGTGGGCTGGCTCAGGGAAGGGAGTTTGACAAGAAAGTTTGTAAGGGTGGTGTATGGAATTGTTTTCTTTTCCCCATCCCTCTGTTTTCATCTGTACCCTGCAGAATTTTTGCATTTTAATGCTGTGTTGTAGGAGACGTCCATGGTTCAGCCTGGCTTTGCACCTGCAGCGTGGAATTCTGGTGGGAACAACGCTCAGGAGCCTGGGGAAAAAGGAGGATATCAGGTGTGCTCAGCACCACGGGTGATTTCCTGTTTGAGGCTTAAGAGAAGAGAGCAAGCAGCATGTGACACCACATGGGTCCCATTTTTAACCCTAAAATCAGAAGGGGACAATGCAGATCTGTGCCACAGCCTGGATGGGCAGGAGCCAAGTGATGCAGCTGGTGCTTGACATGTCCAGGCAGGGCACATTCCTGTTTTATCTGCCACAGCTGTTAAAACCAATAATAAATACTTATTTACAAAGAAAATCTGAGGTTTGAGTACAGAAAAAAAAAAAAATTACAGGTGAGAGTGATCTAAGCAAAATGAAAGAGAGGCTTGAATTATTATATTTACATTTCTATTTATTCTTATAAAACAGATGCCCCACACACGGAACAAATCCCTGTGTTCCCCCAGCCCTGTGCCTGGTTTTGCCCAGCCTGGGGTTGTCCCTGGAGCATTTCCAGGGCTGCTCTGGGAGCAGATGTGGGATGGGAGGCAGATCAAGTGGCTGCTGCCAACTCTCGCGAGCTCCATGTCAGAAAGAGTTGATTATAATGTCAGCACCGGCCAATTTACGGGCTTAAAGCAGCAGCTGCACCGCTGCATTCCCCCCAGGGATCCCAAGATCCCCACTCTTAAAAACTTTGTAGTTTCTTGTAATAGAAGCAGGGTAAGTGATTCTCTCTTTGCACGTCTCTGCCTGCCAGGATAATTTGCGGTTCAGCTTGATTTGCGCGGGGATTGGGATCTCTGGGAACGCTCTGCTCTGCCCATTTGTTGCTCTCCCGGGGAAGCTGCCTCTGCTCTGCAAATGGAACAGCGTGTGTAGCAGACCTTGGCATTATTCAAGGGATCCTGGGCTAAGTAAATTAAGCTGAGCTAGAAATCACTTATTAATTCAACCATCTTTCCTATTTAAATAGCGATTATGTAGTCCGGTGTATAGATTTTTTTGGCGGGGTAAAGATTTGCAAGGGGGAGGAAAGAGGCTTTGAAATAAATAGTGTTCCTCGCTGAATAAGAATGCAAAAGTAGAGTCTGTTTAACTTGTGCTGGGGGAAACTACTACAGCAGCAGGTTTTTACAATGTGCAAATACACTGCATGATATAACTCTGCTGGGTTGGTGTTGATGAGCTAAAGCAATCTTCTGACCCTTTTACTCTCATTGTAATAATCAAGTAATGTTTGTTTTGCTCGGTTTGCTTTACGTTGCTGAGTTTGGTTTAAAGCAGCATTAAAATCCTTATTAAATGCAATATTTGCCAGGCATTCAAGGTGTAATAATAATCCTCTGTCACTTGCTACTTTTGTTAATATTGGCAGAGTGACCTGGGAGTAGATGAGTCTTCTCATTCAATAGCACAAAACTTCTGTGTTTTTAAAGCTTGATCCAACTTGTTCTTTGAAATGCCAGAGCTAATTTAAAAGGAACAGAACTGATTTTTTTTTGGTTTTTTTCTCACTGCTATTATGATCTAAAACTATTGCCTCTATATTTTGTAATGCTACATTGTTTATCCCATCTCTTTTTAATTAACAGGAAAGTGCAGGAGGAGAATTAATTTTAATTACTATATAGGTGGATTAATCTTGAGGAACTTTAAAGTCTCTTGCTTTTCTTAGCATCATTTTTTCTTCATAATGACAATATTTTAAGTACCTTATTATTTCCAGCTTGTTGTGGTTGTGTCATGACCAAATTCAGTGAAGTAACAGTGTCACAACAACAGACTTAGAGAAATTGCTTCTCCCAACTCATAGTGGTACTGGGTGCTCCAAAACCCAACTGGATCCCTCCTCCATCACTATCCTTCTCCCATCTCTGGTGGCTTTTCGGGATTTTGGGTTTCATTTTGCAGAGGGGCTGAGAGGAGCCCTGGGATGCTCAACGCTAATGATTTTTTAAGCACAGATTTACAGAGCAAACCAAATAATTCTCCTCACCTCTCCTTCCGTGGCCTCTCTTAAATCTTCTTGAGAGAGTTTTAAAATGAAATGTGCTCTGTTAAAAAAATAATCCCAAGTCTGTGTTGGTTTAGCAGGCTGGAAATATTCAGCAAACTGGGTAAGTTATGCCCAATTCTCTCAAAGACAGTGGGATTTAGGCTTGAATGTTTTAGCAAACTGAGGTAAATACGGGCTCTTGTTTTGGTCTCTTTGCAGGTTTGGGGTGGATATCAGACAAGGTTCTTCCCCCAGAGGGTGCTGGGCACTGTCCAGGCTCCCCAGGGAAGGGCACAGCCCTGAGGCTGCCAGAGCTCCAGGAGGGTTTGGATAACATTCCCAGGGATGTCCAGGGTGGGATTGTTGGGGTGTCTGTGTAGGGACAGGGGCTGCACTGGATGATCCCTGTGGGCCCTTTCAAACTCAGGATATCCCCTGATCCCATGTCTGGCGCAGAGAGAGGGGAGCCAAAAGCCAGTCAATGTGTGACTGAGCCTCCTGCCCATGCCAGGGAGAGTTGTGCTGACCCAAACTCCTTAGGAACTGCTGGACCCCGTGAGCTGACAAATCACATCTCTAATATTTAACCAAAAATGGGACAATTTCAGGTTTCTCTCAATCAAGAATTCTTGGTGGAGTGTAAGACCAGCTCTGAAGTCTATCGCCCCCATTCACCACCTCATCTATTTTATTTTAACAAAACAACCATAACTGTTTATCTTTTCTAAAATGTATCTATTTTCTGTCTGTTTAGATGAATGCTAAAAATATTGTCCCTGAAGATTCCTCCCTGCTCCTTTGATGCTGTCTCAAAATCAGAAGCCCCTTTGCACAAAATCTTCCCTTCCACCCCTCTGCTGCATTTTTCTTCCAAGAACAGGCAGACAAGCAGGAGGAGCTCAAATTAGGCCACAGCTGTATTTTCCAGAGAAATTATCCTCATTCCTTTTAAGGACACGAGTGCTCCTCATTAACAAAGAATGGCCTGTTTAAAGGGACAGGACAAAGCATGTGATGTGTGACAGTGAAACAAGCAAAAAAGAAAAAAAAATAGAAGGGAGCTTTGTTGAGCATTTTCAGATATGTAAACCATAGAAATGGATTTATGCAAATGGACTTTTTGTGAATTTTCAGTTTCAAGGATGGTGCTGAGGTTTTATTTGAAAAGGTTGGGTAAATAAGATTATTAGGGTGCTTAAATGTGATATATAATCAACATTTATATACTTAGCTTTAAGGTAATACTGATTATCACTTGGAAAAGTTCTCAGGAAGGAAAGAGCAGACCTTACCCAAATTATTAGGCACTATCTTCACATATTCAAAAATCCTTGACATTTTAGCATTTTAATATTAATTCTAAATAGCAGAAGTATGACTGCTTCATATGACTCTGCTGGTTGTAAACTTGGTTAAGATGCTCTAGAAAAACAAGATCTTAGAAGAAATTATTCATTTAGGTTTTGGTTGGTGGGTAAATCATCTGCAGTGTTCAGAGCCTGCTTGTATGATTTCATCTCTCCTGGTTTGTCTTCCTCAGTTCTACAGTTTTTAGCAAGAGAATTTTTCTGAAGTATGGACCAAATACTAAATACTGGGCACAATCTTTGCAACAGAAATAACCAACAAGAACTTACAGTTAAAAACTTCTGTGCTTTGTGTAGCAGCACCTTCTCATTTTCAGAGCCCCTGGGATGACCTGCACCATTGTTTAACAGACCATTTTGGTACTAATATATTGCAACACTAATTCTGAATTTATTTTTCGTCCTGTGTTCCAGGAATCATGATTTGGACAAATGGTTTAAGTCTCTTCACTGGATTTCTGATGGGGTTTCTTCTCCTGCCTGTGTTCACCAGAAAGGTGGAGCCTGAAGAGAGCATCATTGCAACCAAGAAGGGCAAAGTCAGAGGGACCAGCCTGCAGGTGCTGGGCGGGACAGTCACAGCCTTCCTGGGAATCCCTTATGGTCAGCCTCCCGTTGGGAGGCTGAGATTCCAGAAGCCAGAACCTCGGGAGAAATGGGCAGATGTTTGGGACGCCACCAAACATGCAAACACCTGTTACCAGCCCATAGACACAACTTACCCGGGCTTTGCTGGCTCAGAGATGTGGAACCCAAAAACCAACCTAAGTGAGGACTGTTTGTACCTGAATGTGTGGATTCCTTCTCCCAAGCCCAAGAACGCCACTGTCATGGTGTGGATTTATGGTGGTGGCTTCGAGTCTGGGTCCACTTCCCTGCCTGTCTATGATGGGAAGTTTCTGGCCAGGGTGGAAAGAGTGGTCGTGGTTTCCATGAACTACAGGACTGGTGCATTGGGATTTCTGTCCTTGCCAGGAAACCAGAAAGCTCCTGGAAATGCAGGTTTATTTGATCAAAGGTTGGCCCTTCAGTGGGTCCAGGAGAACATAGCAGCTTTTGGAGGCAATCCCAAAAGCGTGACTCTGTTTGGAGAGAGCGCTGGCTCGGCCTCTGTCACCTATCACCTCCTTTCTCCTGGAAGCCACCCTTTATTCACCAGGGCCATCCTGCAGAGTGGCTCTGCAAATGCCCCCTGGGCTGCAATTACATCTTCTGAGGCCAGGAACAGAGCAATGGCTTTGGCCAAACAGCTCCAGTGTCCCACCAGCAACGAGTCAGAGCTCATTTTTTGCCTCCAAGACAAGGACCCGAAGGAAATAGTGGAAAATGAAATTTTTGCCGTTCCATATGGTTCTCTTTTACAAATATATTTCTGTCCGAGCGTGGACGGCGATTTTCTGGCGGACATGCCAGAAGTATTGATGGAGAATGGTCTTTTCAAAGAGACCCAGATCTTGGTGGGTGTTAATAAGGATGAAGGGTTATCATTTCTGGCATACGGAGCCCCTGGCCTTGACAAGGATAGCGATGGCTTGATCAATAAAACCCAGTTTGAGGCAGCTTTAACTCTGGCCTTCCCAAGAGCGAGCAAACTTGCGCTGGAGTCGATCATCTTCCACTACACGGACTGGGAAAACCTGGGAAAGCCGGAGCACTACCGGGATGCCATCGATGACGTTATCGGGGACTACAACATCATCTGTCCCACGGTGGAGTTCAGCACCAGCTTCGCCCAGCTGGGCCACCACGTGTTCTTTTATTTCTTTGAGCATCGCTCCTCCAAGCTGCCCTGGCCAGAGTGGATGGGGGTCATGCATGGCTACGAGATCGAGTTTGTGTTCGGGCTGCCCCTGGAGAGGAGAGTGAACTACACCAAGGCTGAGGAGCTCCTGAGCCGCTCTATGATGAGACACTGGGCAACTTTTGCCAAAACTGGGTGAGTTTACTCTGGAAGTTTGGTTGGTTGGTTGGTTGGTTGGTTGGATGTTGTTTCAGCAGGGGGAAAAGCTTGGCTGTTTCAGTGCTCCTTTGGAGCCTGGCTGGAATGATGGAAACAGGTTAATTGTTCAGTTATCCAGAATTCTTATTTTAGTTCTGACAAAAGCACGGTTTCAATAAAAAAAACTGTTGATGTGTTGCTCCCTGTATTGGACAAGCTTAAGGGATCAATGTTTATCCACCCATAAAAGCAAACACAAAACATTTCTTTGCTGGGGCAGCGGTTGTTCCGAAGGCAGGTAATGGTTTCAAGGGTTAGAAACAAAATATTTCAAACACTAGAAAAGACTTCCAGCAGTTGAAGTAGGAGGAAAAAAGCCCAATTTCCTTGAGGATGTAATTTGCTGAGAACATTCAGGTGTATAACAGGGAGGTGTGCTATGTTCACATGATGAAGAGATTGAGATTTCAGAAAGCCTCTCCTCCCTGTGTGCTGGAAGTGCAAGCCCACAACAAATCACTCTCCAGTTCCAGTCTACTCATTTGGAAGTGAACTATGACCCAGCCTGCACAAGGAGCAAATAGGAATATTTCATTTGGGTGTTGGAATGGATTAAATCCAGCCCCTCTCTCCAGCTGGACTCAGGAGAAGTGGGGCAGCCCTTGCTCCTCTTGGCACGGCGGGGGGCTCTCAATGAGATGCTCAGTTTGAAATGAAAACGTTTCAGAGCAGTAACAAAAACAGCCCCCACCACAACAATCATGTAGGATTAGTCTCAAGCCTAGGGGGAAGGGAAGATATCTTTTTACAGAAGTTTGGTTTGTGCTCTCTCCTGAGAAAATTATACATACAAAAATCTGTTCCTTGGAGAACACACAACCAGTCAATTCACACTCTAAAAACATTTCTTTAGTGTTAAAATCCTGCATTAATTCTGTTTCTAAGGTGGACCCTTTGTTTGATTTGTCAAGGATATATAGATTTGTAAAGGCTGAAATCAACATTGGAACAGGATCTAATTAAGTTTTTTAATAGATTAGAAACCAGAGGGGACCACTGTGCTCATTTAGTACACCCAACCTTGTACATAACACAAAACACAGGTAGGACTGAAATGTTCTCACTGATTAAAAATGTTTCCACTGATTAAAAATCCAGAACAAACATTGTTAGGTTGTTTTAAACCTTAATTCCACTTAAAACATTACATTATAAAAGTAAGTGTTTCTAGACTGAATTTGCCTATTCTAACTCTGCATTTTCCAGGTTTTACATTTTGTTTGACAATTTGTAAGATTCATTTTATTGGTTTTGTTCCATATAGATGTTGATTATTAAGTATCTATTAAAATAATCTTTGATCCTTTTTTTTAACTGTTTGTTAAACAAACAGATCATAGAGACTTGCACTAATATGCTTTTTCTCAAATAATAACTGTCCATCTTTAAACCTGTGATTCATCCACACCTTGCTGGAACTTTCCCTGCCAGAATTAAACACTGTCATCCCCACAGAGCTGTAATTCCAGGTGTCATCTCTCCCTCTCAGTTCAACCTGACATTCCCTCTTTATCCATCCAAGGCAAGAGCTGTTTGTGCTTTGTGGTGTTATCTTGGGGCTGCCATTTATCAAAGGCCCCACCATCCATCCCAAATCCATGATCCCCCCTTCCTGGGCTCCCTCCAGCTCCAGGACACCCCAAAATTGGAGGCTGCCAACGCCCAGCCCTGTGTTGTCCCTTCCCCTGATCCTCCATGGGGAAATCACTGCTTATTTTTATGTGCATCCCTTTTTTTACAGATTTACTTATCAATGGGTCTGATTGGTTGATTGATTGATTGTCCTGATTTGTAGGAGGATTAATTGCCTTAACAACTCCCATCCCCTTTATATGTTGGAGCTTGTAATAAATATTTCTCTTACCAGAAGAGATGAGCATATTAAAACTCAGAAAATAACTGTACCAATAGCTGTACTCATCACTGCACAATGATTTCATATAGCTTTAATTATTGTAAAATTTAATCTAAAATTTAATCTTCCTGCCTGCCTGTCTGCTGAGAGCCTGAGCACACCCCTCTGTGTGAGTTTGGTGGGGAGGGCTGTGATGCAGAGCAAAGCCTTCAGTGGAGTTCAATCTGGAATTGAGCTGGGAGGTTGATTTATCGACGCCAAAAATGCATCTGAGAGATTCCCAAGATGAAGTCAGACGTTGGGAAAGGCTTGGGAACACTTCCTGCACCATGAAGATGTGCTGTGACACCGTTCCTTTGGAGCTGGTGTTGGTGGAGAGCAAACTGAGTGAACGTTCCTTATTCCAGCCTGCAGCTCCCCATCCTGCCCTAAAGGAGCCTGCAGCAGGGTCTTCCACCAGAGACAGCACATCCTGCCATTGAACACAACTATTTCTTAGTGGAAAAAGAGAGATTCAGGTCTATATTTGATTTGGCAGAGCGATATTTACATTTCTTTGAACTATTGGTTTCCACTGGATTATGTATATATTTAATTTTCATATATATATTTAATTTTCATGTATATAACTTTTATGTATATATATTTATATATAAATCTCAATAAGCTGCTCTGCAAAACACTGTTCCTGTCACTGCAGCTCCTAAAATAAGACAGCCTAAGGTACATTCAGGTTTAAGTTTGTGGAAGACAGTCCTGTCACCTACTCTGATCATCATTCACACTATGATTAGATTACCCCTCAGATTGAATTTCAAGTGGTTTCCACAGCAAACAGCAAATAATCCCTCCCTCTGCTCCCACCACGAGGATCCAAACTGCCACTATTGGGAAAAACAATACAACCCAGCAATTTCTGTGTTAGTAAAAGATCAGATCAGGATTAACCCTCTGTGTGACCCTTTACTCATTATCCAGAGCAGAGACACCTAAGGCTCTGCATCCCATTATTCAGAGGGTGCAAGCAGTGGGGAAGTAATAAAAATTCCTAATATTTCCAAAATTAATAAGCAATTCTTTTTTTTTTTTCCCCATCACATTTGAGCACAGCAAACATTTAAAAGGAGCTGGGGAAGCCCTGTTTTGACATAATGTTTGTAGGAAACTCTGGCATGATCAAAGGGCAAATCTCTGAGGGGAAAATTACCATTGATGTCTCCAGAAGATGAAGAGAAAAATCAAGCAAAAATGAGAAATATTGTACAGCACATTTTTTAGTGAGGGTGTTTGACCTAATATTCTAATGTGGTGAAGTACAAAAGCACAAGGGAGGGGAGAGCAGCCTGCAGAGGAAAGGAGATGAAGTAGAGTCAACAAAACTGGAAGAAATTTTGTTTTTCCTGGTGTTTTCTGCCTGGGAGGGACTGAGAGGTGCCAGAGCTGCTTCTCACGAGGGGCTTTCCAGCCCAAACTTTGACTTTAGTGATCTCTGGGTTTTATTATCATGTGAGGAATAAAAATACTGATAGGAAAATTAGAAATATGCACTTAGGAGCATATTCAGTTTCTGTTATGGTTTAACTCCCCCCAGCAGCTAAACCCCACAGAACTGCTGCCCTCTTCCCCCACAGAGGGATGGGAGAGAGAACTGGAGGGATGAAAGCAAAGAAAACTGGTGAGAAATCCTTAATG
>VYZP01049192.1:166606-181316 GCA_013400635.1 Hypocryptadius cinnamomeus | reverse complement strand
GAGAAATCCTTAATGTCATGTAAGGACAGAAGAAAAGATGTTAGGGACAGAAAGTGGTTCCTTCAAAGCATCCCAAGAGTGTGAAATCCTTGATTTTTGCATTTCTCAGTAACTAAAGGACACTGTCAGCCAGCCCAGGGGTTTCCCATCCCACCACTGTCCCCAGCAGGAGTGGATGCAATTTTCCAGATCTCTGGACACTTCCTATTTCACATCCTGGCTAAAAATAAACATCAGTGATTAGTGACCTTTTTTCCTGGAAAATTACTGGCATTTCTATTTTTGAATATAAACAGAGGATGGAGATGTAGAGGATTCAGCAGGAGACAGGAACACACATTTCTCCTGTGAGCCTTGGAGCTGGTGCTAGGCTCCGATTTCTCTTCTGGATCCCAGGGAATAGGGTCATTTTTAGGAATCTGCCATATATTGACATTGTCTGTGAAGATCCTGCTCAAAAAGTCTTTTTCATGGCTGAATTTGGGTATCAAGTAAGTTTGACCAAGTATCCCAGCCATTCCTTTTCAAGCTGTTAAGATATTCCATAAAATACTTTTCTTTTTCATAAATTTGAGCCTTGAAAGAGCAACATTTTAATCATACCCTGAAAAATCCTTGTTCTACCAGCAAGGGAAGAAAGAGACTTACTGCTCCTGCTGTCTGAATAAATCAAGCCTAATAAAATATTTGGGTTATAAGAAAGCACAGATTCCAAAATCAAGGTTCTTGATTTACACTTCGAGGTCGCATTTCTTCCTTCACCTTGACCTGGGGTCTCCTCAGCTTATTCTTGCATTTAAGAGTATTGGCAGTTGAATATCAATTCATAGCCTCAAAATCATTTGATGAAATATCAGATATCACCACAGTTAGACAAAGAGAGATGGGCAGATTGGATTCAGCAGGAAAGCGTAGTGTGGTGTCATGAAAAGTGCTGGATCAGCTCTGGTATGACTGTGTTTGTGTGGAAATAACATTTATTTTAACAATATTGTTCATTTTCAGTGGCCTTCTCCTAAACTTTTCCCATCACACTTGATTTCAAGCCACACTCATGAAAAAATAGAAATCTCTCTTTTTGAATATTTTTAAAGTTGCTTTTCCTGCCTCAATTTTGTTATTCTTCAGAAAGCTTTTGAAAGCAGGCAGGTGACACTAACAGGTCCTACCAATCCCCAGCCCCAGGATGCTCTGCCAGCTCTGGGAAGGGGAAATTTTATTTATCCCTAGAAAAACTAGAGGGGATCCCAAATCTTTGGGTGCCTTTTCTGTTCCTTTATCCATTAGATTTGGTGACTGTGTCCTTTGGTGATGAGAGATGCAAAGTGACAAGAGCCAGACAAATCAGATGGGCTGAAAACTCAAACAAGAATATAACGGAGCACACAAAGATAATATTTTTTAAGGCTTTGTGAAAAATGTTTCTGATAAAAGGAAACGGGCAAAACTTGTCTCCCTGCCAGTTTTACAACTGCTGAAACAAATCTTTGCAGCTTTTTCTATAAAGTGAAGCCTTTGAAATATTTCCTCCTATGTTTTAGGGGAATTTGTGAGGCTTTGATTGTCCCACTAAAGCTGTGAAGCATTTTGTCTGGTTATTATTGCCTTTCCCTGATGTTCCTCTGGTAGACACATAATAAATTTCAGTGCTTTTGTTACCAACTTATCACAACCTGTTTATAGAGAGTAGTTTCAGAGCAGTGAGAACAAAACCAACAGCCTCATATAGAGTCCAGGCAGCACTTGAACTGGGGACCTATATACTCTGGGTATGGGAAGGACTGAATATACTGGGAAAAAATAAAAATAAAAAACTCCAACCACTTTTAATTTCCTTATACTTCAGGAAGTTGGAAGTTTTATGTGCCTCTGAGCCATTTCAAGGGAAGAAATTTACTGTGGGCTGTATTTCTGCCAGAGATTCACTCGTGTTCACAGGGATAGAGGAAAGTTTCGGGGTTGGAGTCACTTTGATCCTCACAGGGTCTTCAAACACTCCAGAGCCAGAGCTCAGGGGGAGAAAGAGGAGCTTTCCCTGAGGCTGCTGCTCCTGACATGTCACACCCTTCCAGAAAAATTAATTTTTCATCTTAACATGTGATTTTTCTGATCAGGTCAAGAATCCAAAAAAATAGATTTCTGGATTAAAAAAAAAAGGAGTATGAACAGAGTGGGAGAGAGGTTCCCAAAAATACAAAAATGTATGTGGAAAGTCTTTATTCCTCATGTTAGGGAAAATCAAAGCTTTCATTTTGACCCAAAAGGATACATTTGCTCTCTCATTCACTGTCTTTCATGTGAGAAGTTTCTGAGCTATGCAAAGAAATTGCAGTAATTATAGTCTTGAAAAACAAGGGGAAAAAAAGTTTAATTTTGATGAAATTTTACTCCTATTTTTCCACCTCCAGTTTTGAGTTCTTAGAAGTGACTCATCATCTTTACCAGAGTTTACATCCATTGTTATATTCAGAAACAGTAATGGAAACACCTTTTTAGCAAACTAATAGGAAACAGTGGATCATGGAAAATATCAGTAACCAGAGACTCACCTTGGCAGGCATCTCTCTCTGGCTTGCAAGCTGACAAGCTGTCATTGAATTTCAAAACTGAAAACAGGAGTATTTGATTCAGATGTCTTTTGAAAATTAGTCTGGGATACAAATTGCTGAGATTGGTTTAATTTTATTACAAACATTGCAAATTACAAGAAGTTCCTTTCCATATGTGGCAGCAAACTCAATTCTGTCCACGCGGATTTTCCTCCCTCCAACAGATGAGTCAAACCATTATTTTCAAACAGGAGATGAGAACATCTATTAAGGAAATGCCGAAATATTGTAGGAGCCTTTGAGTGAGAACAAAACTAAAACCTAGAGCTGAAATGCAGAGGGCTCCAATTCAGTTGTCAAAGGCAGTGGGATCAAAACCATCAGTGGTGGCTTGGGGCTGAGCAAGGAGAACTCCTGAGCCCTGGAAGAGAGGGATATCTGAGGGGCTGGAGGAAGAAATGGAGCTGGGGAAGGGGCTAGAGCAGCAGGAGAGGCTGAGGGAGCTGGGAAGGGGCTCAGAACAGGAGGCTCAGGGGGAATTTCTGGCTCTGCACAGCCCCTGACAGGAGGGGACAGCCGGGAGGGTCGGGCTCTGCTCCAGGGAACAGGGACAGGAGGAGAGGGAACGGCCTCAGGCTGTGCTGGGGGAGGTTTGGGTTGGATATTAGGAAGACTTTCTCATGGAAAGGGATGTCCTGCCCTGGTAAAATCTGCCCAGGCCTGTGGTGCCATCCCCACCCCTGAGGGATTTAAAATCCACATGGATGTGGCACTTGGGGACATGGGACAGTGGTGGCCTGGTCAGTGCTGGGTCAGCAGTTGGACTTAAAGATCCTGGAGGTCTTTTCCAACCTAATTCAGTGATTCTATGGATCCAGATCTTGGATGTGGCTCTGCTTTTCCTCATAAGTGAGATGGGGTGAAGAGCCCGTACTGGACAGGGTTCCCTGCTGTCCCAAGGGCCCGGAAGAGTCTACACAGACACGTTCTGGGGAAAGGAGAGGCATGAAGAGAAGGAAATGTTTCAAGAGTGAAATAAAACCATGGTGTGATTGCCACCTCAAATTTGGGAGTGGGAGTGAGAAACCTGGATGTAAATAATTTAGTGTCTGGTGGGAAGTAAGGAAAATGGAAAAGCAAGAGAGGGAAATACAACTGCTGCAAGACATCAGGTGACCAAGAAATGCACGAAGGAGAAAGCACAAAAAAGTGGTTGAAATACGAGAGCAGAAAATGTCTGGAAGACTTTCAGGGGGAGAAAAAACCTGAGAACAGAGAAATGAAGGAAGGGCACACATGGACTTATTTGAGTTGTATTTGATTCACATATAAAGCCAGGCACTTCAGAGAGAATGTATTTTACAGGCATGTAAACACACAGTCCCAAAAGGCACTGAGAAATTCTAATTAATGTTCACCCAGAGCCAATCCCCTTTTTAAGGGCCACTCTTCTTCCGTGCTGCTTTCCTGCAGCTTAGTCCTTGTTTCATCAGCAGAAGGCAGAAATGGAAGTTTGAAAGGTCTGCAAACCCCATTTTTCCAGGTGGTTCTGGAACACTAATCTGAAGGGATGCTGAGAAGTTCCACGGGAGGAATGGAAACCTTTCAGTGCACATTTTAATTTACTCCCCAACCCAGAGATTGGCTGGTCCAGGGAAGTGGCAGAGGCGAGGAGAGAGGAAATGAGGAGCAGCAGAGGTTACCTAACACCATGTTTTTGAAGGGAGCTCAATGTGGTGTTTAATTCTGTTTTCAATCAGTTGCAGGGGAAGGCAGTGGTGGGGAAATGTAGTTAGAAATTCAGTGTTGGGATTTGAGAGATTCTGTCCCCAAGAATCTGAAGCCGTGTTGGTAGAAATTGGGCATTTTGTGCTTGCAGTTGGTGATGTTACACAATTCTATAAGAACATAAAATTGAAAGCTGACATTTTCTGCTTCCCCAGACACTTCTGTGTCCTCTACCTTTCCTTGCAGGAACTTAAGAGAATTTCTTAATTTCATAAAATGCAAACCCTAAAGAGCACTACCTCAAATGTACACCTCTTCCTCCAGGAACAGCTGTTTAAAAACAGTGATTTTTTTTTTTAAATTCTAACAAAGTTTCACATTTTAATGAGCTTTTACATATCTGCTTCTCATGGATCTTATTCATGATGCAACCTCCAAGTGGATTGTCTGTACAACTGGAAATGCTCAGATGTTTAACAGCTGTTCTTCCTAGCAATAAAGTAGTCTTCATATAATAATTTCCACAAAACCATCTCAATTTTGGAAGAGAAGAAATTTAAACAGGTTCCTCCTCTCTTTTCATATTATTTCTTCTTAAGAGCAACCCTTCCATGGCTCCCAGTCCATGTGTTGTTATTTGGAGATCTCCCTCTTGCTGCAGTTCAGAGATTCAGAAGAATTTACAAGAATGGGACATAATTCAAATTTCCTTATCACATGAAGTCATATGTAACTTCCACTTGCAAATGTCAAACCTATAATTAATTTATACTATAAGAAAAATTATTATTATTATTATTGTTGTTGTTGTTGTTGTTATTGTTATTATTGTTATTATTTATATTATTTATATTATCTATTTGGGGAGAGGGTTGAGAGCACTCTATCTTCTTGTTTACATTTCCCAGCATGAAGCTGCAGTGGTTCAGTTTCTGATGAAGCAGTAACACAAATTCCCCCTCCTGAAAACTACCCAATAGTTTCATTTTTAGGACTGCTCAATTTGTCCTATATTATATGGTCGTGAAAGTTTGTGACTCATGCACTTCCTCCCACTCACAGAAATAAAACAGGAGTAGAAAATATAAAGAAAAATGCCACTGTGATGAAATCCATCAGGACACAACGAATCCAGAGGGTTTTGGTTGGTGCAGGACTCTGTGGAGCATCCATCCTGAAAATAAATCATGATTAGGGCAATTTCCATTGAAAACAAATCTCAAACATCATATCCTGGCATAGTATCAAGTACACAGTCTCAATTGCAAATTTAGTCTCTAGAGATAAGAAAAGCATTGAACACATTTATCCAACAATTTCTGAGTGCTTGGGATGAACTTTATTAATGGCAGAGAAGGGAAGGAATGGAACCAGCAATAATATCCTTGGGTACAGTATTTACTCTTTCTCAGAACCAGCTGGGCTGACAAATTTTACCAAAGACAGTGGGAATTTAAAACACATATTAATAGTTTTATGGCTCTAAAAACATTATTCTCTCCTTTCACACCCTCTTTTTCTGTTTCTGATGAAGCCCTGGTTTGCTCCAGGGAGTAATTCTGGATAAGATATTGTGTAAGTTTGTGTTTTTCCAGGTCGTGAGGAGGAAGAGGGGTTGCAGAGGAGATAAAACAGCCTCAGAGGATGACTAAAAGGCCAAGTGCCATGTGCCTTCCTGTCTACTCTTCCTTTTACTTACCTGTTAGGGAAGGTACTTCCTCCTGCAAGGTCTCAGTGGGGTTCAGGACCTTCTTCCATTTCAAATATCCCTCTTCAACAAGTTAAGACTAAAAGCTGTAGTTCCATTTGATGTCTTCCTGCAGCCAAGACTGTTAAGAAATAACAGCTTTGAAAAGTGGCCCTTGAAAGCTGAGATTGATACTACACAAAAGGGCAGAAGGATCTTACAAAACATTTTACAGGAACATTGGGAAAAAAAAGGTAAAATTGTTCCTTCAGCAGAAAGAAGGACTAAGCTGCAGTGTTGCCTCTCTCGTGTCTATATAAAAGCCATGTAAATATGAAATGTGAATATTCACACCAGAACCTGAGTCCTGGAGAAGGTGTGAAATCCTCACTGTGACTCTTACATGGAACAGTGGGACAGCTCCAGACCTCATATGATAAAATCCCATCTCATCCATGCTCTGTGTGGAGTTTGGGGTTCCTGGAGCAGCCCCAGGCCTGGCTGGATCATTTCGGAGTGAAGGGGACCCACGTGCAGCACGGCCCTGAGGGTCAGAAGTGCAGGCAGGGGTTGAAGGGCTCATTAGCTCTGGCTCAAACTCCTTATTTCTTCTGCCACCAGAGCAGGTTCCCGTCCAGGAGCCAGGGGTTGGAAGCACCCAGCTCCTGAATGCTCAGCAAAGAGCTGAGGCAGAACATCCTGCATCTAAATGTCTCAAATGCTCCATTATTTATGACCAATACCTTGAGGCCTGCCTTGTGAGCAGCAGGAACTTATGACATGCACGAGCAGGAATTGTTTCAACTCAATGGGTGCTCCACGAGGATCTTTGGAGCAGAACACAAGACAAAAAACATAAAAACAAATAGCACCAAAAAAAAAAACCAAAAAACCCTAAAAAAAAAAAAGTCATAAGAGCTTGTTGCTTCATTTCCTGAAACTGATATATAATAGCACATCCCACAATAATTTATAGTTAAAGGCATTTAACAGGCAGCTGCTGTGTCCAGGCTGGAATCTGGGAGGAATATCCTGAGCTTTATTTAGCCTGTGAAGGTGTAAGAAAGCCTGGCTGCAAAGGTTCTTCTCCAGTTTCTCTCAGTTAAGGACTTTGCCAGCTGGATCCTGCTGCTTTCTTCAGGGATCAGCAGAAGGAATAATATTTACCCAGGCTAGGACTTGCAAAGCAGTTTCCCTCTGGCTCAGGGACACTTTGCAGTCACTGGATTATGGACTCATGAGTGTGATCTGGGAGTGAGAACTGAGCACAGCAGGGTATAATGAACTTCCCAGAACCAGCTGATTAAAAAGGGAGTTTGAAGGATTCGAGTCTGCACATCCCTCAGACTCGTAGTGCTCATCAGAGGAGCCCTTTCTTTCCTACTGTGGGAATCTCAGTAAGGCTCAAATGCCACAAAATCAGGATTTTTGCACCTTATTAAGAACAATTTATGACATTTTTTTAAAATTTCAATTATAGGATAATTTAGATCAATTATATGAGAACTGTTTAATGACTTATATTTTCAGAAACCCGTCACTATTTTCTCACATCCGTGGTGCCATCCAAGCAAAGCCTTACAAAACCTGCTGTCACTACCCCATCATCCCCCCAGGGACCACACCAGCACCCCAAATTGAGATTAAGCTGGCAGGCAGTGTGATGCAATGGCAAAATGAGCATAGGGATAAAATATCACCCCTCCTGGCCTTCAGGAATCATGTGAGATGTGGCTGTGCTGGCCTGGCTAATGCCACAAACACTTCCCTTCCCTCTGGAGCAGGGGCTGGGGCAGCACAGGAGGGCCTGGAGCTCCTCATCAGCATTCTTGCTAATTAGGAGTGTCCTCCTGCCCAAGTGGGAAAGAGAAAAAGCAACAAAATGTTTCCTTCCAAAATGTGAGGGAAAAAAAANAAACATGTTTTCAGGAGGGTTAGCAGAGAATATTTTCAATTCTGGATTTCTTCAAAATACAACTTAACACTACAAAATAATAACCTCTGTGGTAATGATGGAATTCACTCCATGAGTTTTCACTCTGTTATTCAGAACTTGCTCCCAAAAATAAAGGGAATTTTTTCCAGGTACTTTATATCCTGAATGTTTACCAAAAGCAGTCAGATGATGAATTACATTTTTTGGTGTGTCTGTATGATAAACCATTTGTAAAGGTAATGCTGTGTGAATATTAATAAAAATGCAGTGAGCTGGTATTGTTTCTTAGGCTATATTGATCATATTAATGAGAATGGTAATGTATGTATGTTTATTATGATTAACAGAGCTCTGTTCATGTTGCATTTTCCATTTGAATGAAATTAACTTTCTGTTTCTAAAGTTGCTGAAGATGAATATTAAATACAGAGAAATGATTGGTGAATAAGCTCTTCCAAAACCCTCTTCACGCCTATATCAAATTTAGTACACTTGCTATAAATTAATCTTGAAAACTAGAAATTATTGGCAACTGTGAATGGAAAAACCCAAAGGGGGAAGGACCTGATTTAAGTAACAACAAGTACAATGAAGAGACTTCCACTTAAAAACATATCTTAACAAAATAATTTACTATAAATGAGCTGCTGTGCCACTACCAGAGTAGAGAGAATCCAGCCTATAATTTCAGGGCATATGCAAAGAGAAAACATAGCTGCAGGAATGAGACAAATTCTGTTTACACCAGAGTTTAAACACAGGTGGTTTGAGTTTGTGTTGTGTTGTTTTGTTTTGTTTTGTTTTGTTTTTCTGTCTCACATTTCTTTTCTGGGAGCAGTTCAAAGAATTGTATTTCTTCATTGCCGTAGGACTTGCTCCTGCAAATGGTAAGAAGGGTAAAAAAGGAAAAAGATTATTTCTAAGATTTTCAGTGAAGCTCATATTCCTGGTCTAGCTGAAGATGTCCCTGCTCATTCCAGGAGGTTGGATCTTCCAACATCCCTTCGAAGCCATACTATTTGATTATTTCCTCCAAACAAAATTAAGGCCTTCTCTGAATAAATCTTGTCCAAGAAAGGTGATTTGACAAGATAAAACCATGAAATAGAGGCCTGGCCTGAAGATGCATGGCCCAAAGCCTTTTCAGGACACACCATCAGGCCCCAATGCCAGCACTGGAGTGGCAAAACTGGAATTACTGAAGCAGAGATGATTAAGCAATACCAGAAGATGAAAGAGCAGAGGATTAAGGACTTGATAAAAGATGATAGAATGGAGGTTTCCATGTAAATGGAACTCTTATTTTTTCAGCACAAACAAGTTTCTGTAATCGATCACCAAAGATTGTCCATCCAAACCAAAATGGGCAGCGACAGGTTTGTGCAGGGTATTGGATTCCTGTCTGCTCACTGAAGATATTCCCACCATGCTTCCACTGTTCTGTATGAATATTATTAGACCGTGAATTTGGTGCAAAGAACAGGGAATTTTACAGCCTATTCTGGGCACTGCAATTCTCATCATGAAGTTATTAGTGAGATGGAATGAACAGTAATTGTGAGGGAACAACAAGGTTATAATCATAACTTGTTCCAAATTATACTCCTGTGATCTCCCTTTTGCTCTGACTGGGAGCTGCTTTTTAACTTGGGAAATTTTCAATATTAAAGCCAAGAAGGAAATTACTGGGCATTTCTTTGAACAGCAAACTTCCTAGAAATGCAGAGATTGTCATAATCAGCAGGTTCATGGGCTTCAAAGTGCTGTGTTCACCTGACAGTTCTTTCAATCATTTTTTAGTAAAATACATCTGTAGCCATCGAGGCATTGTGTAATCCCCCCACACACCTGTAAATGATAATGTGGGATGTCATGATTTATTTCATAGCATAAAAGCTGTTAAATGAATACTGACAGCACCATTAGCGTCCTGATCTTGAACTGAAGTGCAAGTCAGCTCTGCTTAAGTCATCATTCTCAGGAGCCACAAATAAATGTGCACTTAAAAAAGGTGCCATGGGTTAATCAGAGCTGAATTAGTCAGGAAAAATCAGTGAAGAAGGGAGCAGGTCAGGAAATGACAGCCTGAAGCTCTTATTCCAACACTGGTTCTTGAAGCAGCCAATGCCAAAGACCCCAGAACACAAAAACATGGGCTGAAAACTTGATTAATTCCAAATTAACTGAGAAATATCGATATTGCTTCAGCATCTTGTGCTCTGAGTGCTCCCACCCACATCTCTTGCTTTGTTCCCTCTCTTGGGAGGCAGAACCCAAATGGGCTCCACTCCCTGGACTCCTCTTTGCCTTCTGCCTTCCAGCAAGAGTCCTGGTGAAAAGTAAAGCACAGAGAACCAAATGAACTCAGCTCAGAGTTAATTTATCCCACCAAGAATCACCAATTACTGTTGCTCTGCCCTAAATCCCAGATTACTTGATATCAGCTTCTAGGAAAGAAAATGGCTCCTTGTGCTTGCACTGAAATAAAATGTTTAATTTCTGCTCTTAACCTCTTCTGGGCTAATGGAGATCTGTGACTGTTTGAAATACAAAGATACTTATTCTAAAATGCATATTCTGTTTTGTTTGTTCCCTAATGTAACACTGCCCGTTTTGTTGTTCTCCTACACATTTAAACCATTTTTTTCCCCTCATACAGATAGTGTCATTTCTGGAGGTGAAATCTGGATGCCTGTCCTTAGAGCCTTTTGAATTCTGTTGTATTATAAATATTTATGACAACTCTTTTAATACCAACAGCTGTGCTCCTTTCACATGCAGAGCTGGTTTTATAAAGGGTCAAGCCCTCTGTACCTCTTCCCAGTTTCCACAAGATTTCAGACTGTTCCCATTTGGCCCTCCACAAACAGGACTCAACACACCTCCAGGATGAGAGTTCCTTCTTAATGAGGAATAATTGTTCTCTCTCCCAGCAGAGATCTTATCCCAGTTTAGACACTATTTCTACCTTTACTTGCATGTTTATCCCAGTCATTTACTCCAATCTGTTTGTCCATCTAAAGGGATCAAAGGCATTCAAACTAAAACACAAATCACTCAACCTCTAAGACTGGCAGGATGGTTAGTTCTAGAGTCATCTGTAATAATTCATAGCTTCTGTGAGAATCTCCAGATTCAAAAAGTTGCTTGAGTATGATCATTTATTAAGCTTTTCCCTTTGATGAACCCAGAACACCTCAAAAGGGGGATTTTTTTTTTTCAAGTGAGGGTAAATGAAATTTATCTGGCTTTTTTCCCGTTACTTCCAAAAGGACACATCAGTCATTCCAAACTAACACACTTACGCTGAACAACTATTAAATAAACCCAAATCATGCTTTATTGTGTGCTGAGGCGGTTTCTCATTCTAAATGAAGTGTTTCTTTTCTCATTTAGAGCTCCAAATGGGACCCTGACTAATGGAATAAAATGGCCACTCTTCACTAGTACTGGCCAAAAATATTTGACACTGAACAGCAACACTTCCAAGGTACTGACAAAACTACGAGCTCAGCAGTGCCGATTCTGGAAACACTTCTTTCCCAAAGTGGTGGAAATGACAGGTAACAATTCTTTTCTAGATGCTTTTATATCAAACTTTCATGCAAGGATCATCTGCTGGATGTTAATGTGATAATTGAGTTCAGATCTTTCTATTCCGGTTTGTAACTGAGGTGTTCATTTGGGTAAAGCTGAATTGGTGTTGGATAGAACTGTCCAACACCATGCTGTGTTGAGGGTGGACCCCAGAATGTTCCCTGTGCTCCTGGCATTGGGGTCACCACCCTATTTTGTACCAGGAACCAAAACCTGAGGACACACCAAGGGCCAGGACTTTGTGATACGGAGTTTTTCTGTCCCAAAATTCAGATGCAGCCACAATGTGAGACACTGAGTGCTGAAACCTCTGTTCTTGGGTACCCCCTGAAAGATTTTTGGTGCCACCAGAGTTCCTGGGTGCTGGAGTGAGCAGGAAAATCAGTGCTAAAGGAGAGTTTGTGCTGGGAGCTCTGGAGGCTTTAGATGTTCTGTTTAAACTGTGGGACGTTACAGGATGTTATATTTGGATTATATTATCTATTATTTATGGGATTCTATTTTATGCAACTGATCCCCTGAGGATATGAAGTGCACTGCCAAGAGGGGGTTCTGGTTTCCAGCTCACGTGAGAACCCTGTGTTTTATTTCTGGAGTGTCATTGCTGACAACCCAGAGCCTGCAGGATTTTCTTATAGAAAACAGAACTGATTTGTGCCTGGCCATGTATGCAGTGGATTTGTGAGATTTCACTACCAAGAAAAGTATAATTGTTTGAAACTTTAGGATCAGTTGAACAGAGAAGACCCAAATTTTTTGAAGACCAATGGTCCTGTTTTACCAAAGCCCAGCAATAGATGAAGCCTCCGTGCTCTGGATTTCGAAAGGAATTGATTTTATAAAGTGATTTTGCAGCTCTGGAATCACATTCTGCAGCTTGACTGAAGGAAAGTCTCATTTCAAAAATGAGATACACTTTTCAGATGTTAATTAGTAATTTAAAATCTTTCTCTAAGACTCAATTTGAATGCTTGTCTTAAAAAACACGTGAGCCTTAAAAATATGTAAACTGTCACAGTGCACAGATGATTCCTTCTGAAATAATTTATTCCCTCCTCATTTGAGTCTGTGACTGTATTATGGCTCAACTTTTATCCCCTCTCAATTCAACAGATGTTTTTCAATTAAATCAAGAGACATGAAATCAGTAGGTAAAATGAATAATTTATGAAGCCTACTGTGTGATTTTAAAATCACAGCTTTCCCAATTATGGGTGGATTTCAGGGAGGTTTCAAAGATTCTGACAACTTTGTGCTGAGCCAGGAGAACTGAACTCTTTTATGTATTCCTTTAACCTGGCTGGGAAACCCTAGGGAAAAATGTGGATCCTACAAATGGGCTGAGCTTAACTAAGCCCACGTGGAGCAGAAGGGAGCGGAGTTCAACATGTCCTGGGGGAGAGAAGAGCTGCTCTGCCTGGTCCTGTGGGGTGAGGGATGATGAAGCAACACTCAGGACCTGCCAGCAGACATAAATTCATCACTGTGCCACATTCGGTAATTCGCAACATAAATTTACATAATTTAATTAAAAGAAATTCACGAGCGTATTCTTAGCAAAAAGAGAAGAATCGTCGTGTCTGGATCCAAATATAGAACCGAGGCAAGAATGTTGTCAACAAGTGGCACTGCCTTGTCTTGTATCATCTGTCAGTCCTTGAAACATTGCAGTAATAAAAACAGAGTATTTCCATTATGTTTCCTACAATATTATCCAATTTTGACAGAAAACCCTTTGAAATCCTGTGTACAAATATGATATAATAGCTTATATTGCAGTAATTCTCTTCATTGAAATATTATTTTGCATTTTCTCTCTCCTTTTATGCCCAAAGGACAGTGCACAGCATTATTGCAGAGATTTCCTCTTGTTCTGAGGGTCTGTCCTTTCTATTACTCCTTTCATTGAAACATTCTTAGGAAAAGAAGGTTGCTTTAACATGAGGTGATATAAGATGACAGGGAACAAGTAAGGAATTTTTATGTTCTCATTGTTACAAGTTCAACTAGGGTTCAGAAAGGCAAAGTAGAATTCTATCAGGTAGAGCCCAAAGAGGATAATCAAAACTACTTATTTTGCAGAAATTACAATTTTTCAGCATCAAGTGATCAGGATTTGCCATGGATGTGCTTGGTAACCCCTTGCCTACTTCCTGACCCACTCCTAGCCCAAGCCTTGCCACCCACTGAGGGATTTTAAAGCCTTTAAAGGCCAGCTCCAAATGTGTCCTGGATCTGAACCAGCCTGTTCCCATCTCAGGCTGGGTAAGACGAGTTCCCTGAGGCAATTTAATATATGAGAAATATATCTTTACTGTTAGAAAATTCACACTTTCCTCAAGCAATCATATCAGATTTTTAAAAAAAAAATATTATGGTTGTGGGGTAGGAAAATAATAAGGAAAAAATAAGGCTCTCCCAGTAATACAAGAGTAACAGTCAAATATAAAATATGGCCTTGATACCTCTAGAGTAATTTGTGTGATTTTGGAAGATTTCTCAAGGTCTTCTCCTCGGGTTTCAATTAATAATTCCATCACTAAAGACACAAGTCAGAACCTGGAGTTTTGTGTCCAGGGCAAGTAGACCTGGGCTCTGAGTTCCAAGCAGACACAATTCCTACAGGGATTTTAACCCCATTTCCAAGGCCCTGAGCACACCCTGCCCCCTGCCCAGCCCAGGACAAGCTGGGAGCACTCAGCATTTCCCATTGCATCCTGAAACCAGAAGGGTTTCTGCTGGCTGCTGCTGCTGTACCACACTGGAGGGACAGTAAACAGTAAGTGACTTTTAAGTGGCTTTTAGAGCAATCATATGTTAATTATAAAAGGATCTGTGTTAGACTTTACCTCCTCAACACAACCTTTAATGCATCTAAAGCCCTTCCTATTTATATGAGCCTGTTTCCTCTTGATTGTAGAACGCTGCAGGCAGCCAAACTTTCCATTTACTCTTCCATTACTATTTTAGTGTGCCTAACACATATTTTTTCAATTTTATTTGATATTACTGGATCATGTATCATCTATGAAGAAATCAAGCTTGGTCATATAAATACATTACTTTTTAAAACCACCCTAAAAAGTTTTTTTTTTATGTGGAGGCAGAGAAATGTTCAGCCTCTTGACCAATGAGCAACAAAAATTATTGTATTTGCTGTGATCCTCCAACCAGTATCTGGATTCTACAGATATAAATACTCAGGGTGGTAAG
>VYZP01049192.1:136467-166560 GCA_013400635.1 Hypocryptadius cinnamomeus | reverse complement strand
TGACCATCAGAATTAAATTAAATTTCCATGGAGCTGGATACATGAAGAAATGTGAATTAATCACAGGTAACCTCACCAATACTACCACACCTCCCAACAAAGACTTTACTCATTGCACCTATGAGGAAAAAGTTTCTGTACTTAAACCATCTGACTTCTTTCCAACATTTCATTCCATATCATTGGAAAGATAACAGCCCTTAGAATAACTCATCTCCCAGAGAGCTCTGCTGACTTCTGGAAGAACTAAAACAATAAAAGAGAGGATTTTGTATTCCTTAAAAACACGTGAAAATGAATATACTGCTGTGTCTAACAAAGCTTTGATATCCAGAGAGTGTGATTAAAGAATATTCAATATAGATATGATTTGTGATGTTTGTGGAGAAACTCTCACCATGAGAATCTACAGCATAAACCTGTGACATTTATTGTACTATTGAACCCAGAAACTTGAAGGTCTGCAAAAACCTGCAAACATGGAACTTGCAATCATGAGGTGTTGAAGACAGAAAAATTAATTCTAATTTGCCATCCCTTATTAATTAACAGCTCTATGGCCTTTATCCCAATCCTAAATGTGTTTTTGTGTGTTAACGTTAAGATTAGCACTTTATTGGCACATCCAGCAGTTCAAAGGAGGGGATGGTGATAAATTTAACTTTGCTGTAACACATTAAAGTAAGGGAGAGATGAAATGAGAGGAAATTCCAGCTGATTGTGCCGGCATTGTTGAAGAATCAAAAAAACCCTTTTTAAGTTTTGATGTGTTAAACTGGAGCCTTTCAGAGCATTAATTCATTGCCTGCAGAATCTCCCCTTTTCTCCTGCCCAGCCTCACTGGGCTTTGCACAGGAATTAAGGTAAAGTTTGGGATTGCCCCAGTGGCGTATAGAAAATTCCCTGTTTTCACTCTTAGCTGGCTCTGCAGGCACCCAGTGCTCTGAGCTGTAATTACTGGTCAGCTTGGACTCTCTAATCTTTTTCTTTTTTGCCTCCCAGCTGTCAGCTCATCTAAGTCATGGGTGGTTGCCTCCCAGAGATTGATGATGTTGGTGATAATGGGATGCATTGACTTGTGACTTCAATTTGGATCTTATCACTGGGGGGAAGAAAAGCAAACAAATGGGAATCTGAGTTCTTATTTCAGTGATTTCCATCCCCCTTTTGTCTTTTAGATCCATAATGGTGGCTCCTCTGAATTTTTTGATGTCTTCTTTCTCTAGCTGGCTCACTTGTTCACCACAATCTTTAAAAAGGACTGAGAAGCCCCATAATTTATACTCCACAACAGTGACTTTTAATTCAAGATGTGTCTATGGTAGAGATATTTCAGTGTCTTTGGGCAGACTGGAAACACCTCTACACCTGAATAATTAAAGAAGAGAGGTTTTGGAGTTTCCTTTTTAATTCATAAGTGGAGGTTTTGCCTGAATAAATAAAACTGGACACCCAAAATCAAGAATAAAATGAGAAACACAGTTCAGGCAGTTTTCTCCAAATAATACTGCTACTGCTTCGTACACTAAATTACCAATCCATTTGACTTAATGTGAAAAATTTGGCTTTGCCTGAGACCCTTACTATATCTTTAAATTAAATATGTGTAAAGGAGAGTTCTTAGAGTCAGGAAAGCAGAATGTTGTGCATGTTTTGTCCCCATGTTTCTGAGTTCTATCTGCATAGTTAGCAATGAAAATGAGACTTTATTGTTACCAGCACTTCCAAATCATCTCTGAGTTAATGGCAGCTGTGGCCTGCAGAAAGAAAATTTTAAAGTATCTGAACTTTCCTTTGATCTCTGTTATAACCAAGCTTATTTACAACTTTGAGCTGAGGGAGAAGGATGTGGTTAATTTATTGACATTTTTTCCCATATTTGTTCTTCACACTTTTCTTTTTGACTGCATTTAAAAGTACAGGACTTCCCAGAGAAAAAAATATCTTGGTTTTATTTCTGGTCTCACTGGAACCAAGAAGTAAATCTCATTTCAAAGTCTCATTAAATTGCCATCTGGATTTCCAGACCAAAAAGGTTTGGAAATGTTGAGCTAAACTGCAGATAAGCGACCAAATTACTGGATGCTTCTCCAAGCTAAATCTCGGAATCAGTGAACTCTCTCTCCCAAATATTCTCTCTAGTGATGTGTAAAACACTGAAGTATTTCATTTTCACATCACCAGTTACACTTGCAGTGCTGGCAGGTCGTAAAAAAGGGGGAAGGGGTGTATTTATGGAGGGAAGAAGAACAGCAGAAGAACATAAAAGCCAAGGGAGCATAAAGAACCCACGGAGCTGTTACCTCAGGAACACCATCCCCAAGTTTTTCTGGAAGTGAGCCCTGCCAGTGAGGGACACCACCAGAGTCGGGTCCAGAATGAACAAAGCATTCACAGATCATCAGTGGTTTCTGAACTTTATCCTGAACTCTACAGCTGAAACAAAATGATGAACATCAGTGACTGATACCCTGCAGGTTTTATCCACATTTTGGTGGTGTCTGGGATGTTCCTGCGAGGCCACTGCCTTTCTCATGGTGTTAATCACCTTTTGGGGCTGCAGAAGGGGATCCCTGTCCATAAAATACTGTGGGAACCCTGTGAAATGCTGCATTTTTATGACTTCTCATCCTCACCCTCTGCTCCCACGCTTATAACAAATTTGGCAATAAATATTTCCTTAGGACTCAGGATTACTTGGAAAATGCTTTAAAGCCGGGGATGAAAAAGAAAAGAGAAGATGGTTTCATGTGGACATAGTGCACATTTGACAGTGTCCTACTCCAAACCTGTGCCCTTCATGCTTTAAATCTGGGGATTTGTTCCATGGGAGGTCAAGATCCTGGACGTCCATTGAAAGCCATTAAAACAGTGGAAATCCTGTTGTTGCCTTAAACAAAGCTGTGATTTCACCTTATCTTTACAAGCACCTCTCTCATTTTGCATTTTTTAGTCTTCACTCTGTGTGGGTTTCAATGCAGGGTACATTTAACCAAAGGAAAATTTAGAGGATAAGAAAACAAAAGAAAAAAAAAAGTGACATTAAAATGATGATTTTGATGGACAGAAGAATTATCCAAAATGTATATTAAAAATATATATATTTTAAAAATCCGAAGTATATTTATTACCCTGCCAGAATGATATCTTTGCACTCCTTCCTTTCTGATGTAAAGACAAAATACTAATCACCGAATTTTCAGTCATTCCGTGTTTAAGAAAAGAAGCAAAAGACCATCCCATAATGTATTTGGAGCAGATGACATTGATAATCAAAATTATTTTTCAATTAGCATACAAAGAGATTCAAATTTAGATTAATGTAACCCATTTCATGTTTTACAGGAAATATTGATGAAGCAGAACGAGAGTGGAAAGCAGGATTCCATCGCTGGAACAATTACATGTCAGACTGGAAAAATCAATTTAATGATTACACCAGCAAGAAGGAGCTGTGCAGTCTCTAATTAATATGTTTACTCTTTCCAGTTTGTCCCTAGAACTGTTCATCAGGCAAATATCCAGGTAGCTTCCCAACCTGTCGAGCATTAAATATATTATGCAGATTAAAAGGAAATGCTACAGATACAACTATGATTTCAGATCTTTCATTTATATTTTACCTCCTCTCTCAATAAAAAAATATAAGGCACCCACACCCTTTGAAGCTTCCCTGGGTTAAGTAGGACTGTGGAGATTAAAGGCTGGAGATTAATGATGTACATATTCTTATAAATACTCGCTGCTTAAACTCACCCTTCAAAGAAACAATGTAATCTACTAGAGGAAAATAGATTTTATTTAAAACAGAAATAGCAGTTTTACAGCATTGCCATGCAGAGCACAATCAGATTTAATCTCTAACTGCAGCACCACCTCACTCAAGCCTTGTTTCAGACATAATTTTATCAACATAAACATAAAGATGCAATAACTTTGCTGGATGCACCAGGCAATATTTGCTTGTTAGACCAAAAAGTTTTAAGACTGCCATAAAAGTAGGAATCAGTGTTTTTTTCTGGCCAAATATGTGGACAAAGCCATGGCAGGAGAGGATTTGAGCTGTGCATTGAAAGCCTAAATCAAGTGCTCCAGTGAAATAAGCTAGAAAAGCCAATGCCTTTCCCACAATCCTCATTTTTCAAGGAGTAAAGAATTACGGACTCACAAATAATGAATTCACACCTTTCCAGCTCAGGCACCCTGGGAAAAGTCCCTGCTATGGAGGCAAGCTCCAATTATGATTTTTTTTTGTCCACTCAGTTGCCTCGTGGTTGAGGGACACCCCACATTTCCTGGAACACGAGGGGCAGGTTTTTCCACCTGCAGAAGAGCCTCAGTCTCTGTGCCAGCAGATTCCCAGCCCCAAAAACTGCCAGGAGAGAGGGGGCTGGCCAGGAATCTCCTGGATGGAAGGCTGGGGAGAGGATCCTTGCAGAGGGACGTTGTGACCTTGGTGGGAAGGACCCAAAGGACTCTTTGCCACGGCCAGGTGAGCTCCCTGCCCTGTGAGCTGGCATCTCCCACACTCTTTCCACCTGCTTGAGCTGAGCCTATTAAAAACCTCTAAAGAAACCCATGGATAATTCTTCCTCCTTTCCTGCTCCTGGATGGGGCTGGAATTTTTCTGCCTGAACACCACCGTAATTGGTTGCTTTTCACTGGCCCAACTGGGAAGAATAAATGCCAAGAATTTGATGAATGTAAGTAGTACGTAAGAGCAACAAGCCATCTCGTAAATAAATTATCCTGAAGCTTTCTGTAAGTGCAATAGCATCTCAGTGCATCTATTTTCTGTGCTAGTGATTGCAAAATGCCTCCTTGGATTGAGCTGAAGAACTCCAGATAATGAACTGAGAGTGTTTTCTTCCTGGCAATCAGTTTGACCACACAGGCTCCCTCCAGTGAAAGGATTTATTTATACAGGAAGGCCAAATTCTGCAAGAGAGGATGGCCTATCATCTTTCCAGTTATTTCTAAGAGAACACAATTATTTCCCTGACTACTTTATGGAAAACCACCTTTCAGCACAGGATTTTCAAAGGCTGCAGTCAAACCTGCACAGAGAGAAAAAAAAATCTGATCAGTTTTGAACATGCTGATCAAAACTTGAAATTATCTTGGATCCAAAAGCTCCTTTTATGTAGCACTGCATGTTTATACCACAGGTAATTAGCCCATTACATAGATTACCATAGTATTTATCAAATATTCTTCAGGCTAACAATAGGACACTGAAAATAAACATAGAAGGGTGAATTTTTTTGTCCATCCCTGAGCAGTTTTGGCACTCCCCATTTTATTTCTCTGCTGTTCTTCATGGCTATGTTGGGTGCTGCTCTGCCACAGTGAGCCTTGACAGCACCATCAAAGCAGCATTTATTTATTCAGCCATCCTCTTCACAGAAACATTTCCTTATCCACCTGTCTGATCAGCCTAATCAAGGGGGGGAAAATATCTGAGCCAATTAAAATGTAAAATAACCTTTGGAAAAGTGCTGGAAGGGTTTATAAAATATTTGGTTGCAAATGTAGGTTTTGTTTGAGTGAAACAAAGGTTAAAGCACTTTTTGAAGGTTTTACTGATTTTCGTGGCATGACTTGCTAGCTTTGTATTTATTCACCTGCTGGGAAATAATATCTCCATTTATCATTCAAATGAAATCAGTACATCATGTAGTCATTCATGGCTCATATCTGCAAAAATAAAACAAGGAAATCGTAAAGTACTTGGATGTAAATGGTTAAGGTAACGAAGAGGGAAAAAAGACTGTGATTGCTGAAAATGATGATTATATATTAGAGGGATATGTCACCCAGACCTTCCTGAAGATGGAATGCTGTTAATTGATGTTTTATTTTCACTCCTGAGAGCCAAGAAGCACAGGTTTCTCTGTGAAACCTGAGAAAATGTGTTGATTCTTTCTTACCATCTTTGATACCTAAAGCCAGAATTCTGAATTTAGTTACAGAGTTGATGAAAGATCAGAACAAGATGAACTGCAGTGCCAACAAAAATGTTGGCATTAAACCAGTTGTCATTGGGTTTATAATCTCCCAGGTTTAATGACAGATATTTCACACTTATTTTAGATATTGGCATTGGAGGACTGAAGTCAGACATTTCCCAGCAATCAAACCACCTTTTTTTTTCACATTCTAAATGTTTTGTCTGAAGAAATTTTGTTACATAAGCTTTCAGTAAAGTTAAGCATTATTTGTGTGAAGTCCAATCTGAGTATCAAACTCAGAAGTGTTGGGATGTTCATGGTACCAGGCCTGGTCTGCAAAGCTGGACCAACCAATGCTGAAGATTTCTGGCTTTCAGCAGGGTCCAGAATTGTTCCTAACACAACTTAAACCCTCCCAAAATTTCCAGGCTTCCTCCCACCTGCAGATACTGCCCTCATAACCCCTTCATAGCTTTTTACCCCTCCTAGCCTGGAATTTTGGAATGGAAGTTCAGGCCTTGCCATTCCAAACCTTGGCCGTCACTCTGATGTTATCACACTAAAAAAGGCAAATTTCTGTTGAAGTGGGAGCCTGGGGTTTGGCCTTCTTTGGTCAGTAAAGGCTCAGTCTGTTTATACAGCAGAGATTTCTGCTCTATAAACACACGGATTTATGTACCCAGTTAAATCTTCATGAGGAGACAGCTCATCCCCACCAGCTCAGAGCTGGAAAGGTGGCTTTTCAACAGAAGGAATTGAAGGTTTTTTGTTTGTTTTTTTTAAAACAGAAAAATTAGTATTTGAGTTAGAGTTTTGGAGAGAAAATTAGTTTATAAAAGAATAGACCCTTCTAATGTTCCTGTCCCAGCAGATCATTACCAAGTGTTTTGGCTTCTATAACACACAGATACCAAATGGATTAATCTGAACATAACATGGGCAGAGGAGGGATATAAATTTGTCTCTGTCAACATCACAATGTCGTCTTCTGGGGCTTGATTATGTTTTATCATTTCTCCTGGCTCAGCACCAGTTCTGCACCATCAGCAGAGCTATTTAGAGGGACATAACAAACGTCACCGTGCTTGAGTTACACCTGCAGTGTGTCCAGAGTGGAGAGCAGCCGGGGCTGTCACTGCCCCCTGACACTGCCACTGTCCTCCTCAGTGGAGGGGGAGAATTGCACAAGTGAGAAAATAAACATCCTCAAAAAAACAAGGAGAAGAAAATAAATAAAGAGGGGGGGAAAAAAAAAAAAAGGAAGAAAAGAAAAAAAAAAATTAGAAAACTGAAAAAGCCCCACACCAAACCAAGCAAAGGAAAAGCTCCCCCCAAAAAAACCCAATAAAATGAACAAAAACATCCACCCTCCCCACAAAAAACACCAAGGAAGAGAATTAAAAAAAGAAAAACAAACAAAAATTGGAAAGGAAAGGAAAGGAAAGGAAAGGAAAGGAAAGGAAAGGAAAGGAAAGGAAAGGAAAGGAAAGGAAAGGAAAGGAAAGGAAAGGAAAGGAAAGGAAAGGAAAGGAAAGGAAAGGAAAGGAAAGGAAAGGATCAAAGAAGAGAAATGGAAAAAAAGACCCACAACCAGGGTGGGGGAGCAAGTGTGACAGAAAATGGGAGTGATAAATAAGGTGCGAGAAGAACGCAAATGAATAAGGGGGAAGGAATTAAAAGAATTAAAAGAAGACCTCACACAAGAGCATCTGCCCCAGAATGCTCAACCATGGAAGGGTTTAACACCATCCACTGAGGCACTGAGTATCCCAGTGTCTCTGTTCCAGTAACTCCAGCCAAAAATTCCTCCCCATTAACTGCCAAATAAGTTTAGGAATTTGACAGTGATTCCGAGCACGGGGTGAGGAATGAGCCGGGCAGGTTTGGCTCACTTGGGGGCTGCTCTGGAAGATGCTGCTGCCAGCTGACTCCTTTCTCCCTGTCTTTTCTCTTCCAGCCCCTGGAATTCTGGGCACTTGCCAAAGCCCCAGTGCCCTTGGCCAGGCAGAGCCTGAACCCTGCACCTGTGTAACAGATCTGTGCAGCTGGAGGCGTTTGCCATGCCTGCTCCATCTGTTCCACATGCCACAGGTGTGCTGATTTACTCTGGGTGGATTGGGAGCAAGAATCCTTTAGGGGGAAAAAAAAAAAGAGTTCCTAGCTGAATTACTTATTCCTCTCTTTCTCCATGCTCTGTTTTTATTTATCCTCATCTATGGCTCTAGGTGGGTTTTCCATTGCTGCTGGATCAGCAAAAAGAAACTTCTTTCAAAAAATCTCTGGTAAAATATAGAATTTTAGACTGTTTGGATACTTTGGGATCTACAACAGGAATTTGGCAACAGGGTTAATATTTAACAGCTTGACTGTGTGAGGTGGGAGGACCACATCGTGTGTTTCTTAGGGAATATGCATCCATGCACACAGATATCCATGGAAATACAGGTTCAGCGGCATGGAAATGCAGTTTTATCTGCTGCACTTTGAAAACATAACCCCAGTATCTTGGTTTTTGCTGAAGAATAAAACACTCACAGAACTTTCTGATATCAATCAACACCTCAGCCAAATGAGTTACTCACAGTTAAAAGTTCCAAAGCTTTTCCCTCGGATTTCAGTTGTTTTAGGTCCAACTTTTATGAACAAACATAATTAGCCATTTTGAAATGCTTGGCGAGACAAGATAATTCCTGCCTGACCCCTGCTGATTATCCTGGTTTAGCACAGGAACCTTGCAGCACTTTGTTGATAAACCAGATTAGCTGCACTCATCCAAACTTTAACTCGTGGACATAATGACTGCAAAGCAGTGATGTGAATCCACAATTAGTGCAGGTGCAAGGTTTTGAGAGGCTTTTAATTGGATTGCAGGTGAGATTAACTAAGGCTTCCAGGCATGCTCTGAGAAGTGCAGGGCTGGGGAGGTTTCAGCCACGTGATAGTTTGGGGAGAAGCAGCATTAAAAATGAACTTTAATTCCTGCACAGGGTCTTCTACACAAAGTGAACAGTGATAAAAGTTCCCTCCCCGACAGCTTGAGGACAATTCCAGAGCCTGTGAGCACTGTTTTTTGGGATTTACTGAATTTGGTCATTACATGTATCACTCTTTAAAAACCCTGGCATTCTTTTCAGGGATCTGGAGCTAGCCAGGAAATTATTATTGTACTAAATCATCGTTGTATTGCCAATTATCCATCTATTCCTTCCAAATCCGCATATTTGCCTGGAAAAGAACTCCAGCTGCTGATATATCCAACTCTGTTCCATTTTAATATGTGCCCTGTTTGCAGGAATTTATGTTTTATCCACTATTAATAGAACCATGTGTGAAAAGTGTAAGTCTGGGAGTGCTGGGGTTAATTATTTTAATTTATAAACTATTTATAAGTCCTCAGTTAGAGCGAGAAGTGGTAGAAGTGTGTAGGCAGAGAGGAGTTCTCACCACAGCTCTCAATCTTCCCAATGAAATTCCTCCTTGCAGGATGTTTAATCACCTCATCAGCACAGCCTGTGCAGCACCTTTTCTTACAAAATAGTTACATTTCAACTGCACTTTAATACTGCTCTGATTTTGTCATCTCATATGCGAGAAAATTAAGGTTTTAATCCAGAAAAGGCAGCAGAAGATGTGACTGATCATTTATCCAGAATTGTTTAGAAAGTAATTCAAAGGACCTTATTCAGGACTGTGAGAACCAGCTGGAATTAGACATCCAAAGGGATACTTCTGAAATATTAAACTTTTCTCACTCACTAATTACAGAGATATAAATTTTGTAGGTACTGTTAGCAGAAGTTACATCAGTCATTAAGTAACCCTAAGCATGCCTCATTTCTCATGACCTAAAGCAAACATATTTAAATTATTTTATTTTTTAATTAAGACTTATAACTTCAGAAAAAAAGAAATCCTATTCTATTTTCAGCATATTTTTATCTAGACCTTCATCCCATTTCATCTCTCATTTTCAGTGCTACCGTGATGAGCACAGTTAGAATTTTTCCTATCTCTGCTCTTCAAAAGATCTTGACCCTGGAGCTCTCTCTGCAGAATTCTGGTTGCAAAAATGATTATTACAAACCAAAATCACAATTTCATCCACAAACACTCACTATTGCCTCCATTCCATAAAACTTCTAGATCCATCTATCTCTGGGAATGACACAGCACTCCCGCTTCTTGATCACTGGGTGACTTTCAGTTAATTAAAATTTTGTCATTGCCTTCAGCAGAAGCACAAGAGCTCCTTTGAGTGACATTTTCAATCTTCCCTATCACTTAATAATCTGGGAAGTATTTACTATTTAACAAAAAAAAAAATTCCACACCTCAGAACGTACTTTTTTTCCACAAATTTCTCTTAATAATGAGCTGAATGAGAGTAAAGATGTGAACAATTTGTGTTTATCTTCTCCTCTTTCAGAGGAAAATCCACCAGGTGCTAACTACAAATGCCATTTCCTTTACATATTCCATGCTGCTGTTATTTGTGAGTAAATGGGCTCTGAAAAATGGAAGTAGAAACCAAAATTCTCCTCTGCCAATCCTTGGGAAAACTGGCAGTGTCTGCAGCCCACCTGAGGATCCTCTCTTCACCGAGGCTCTCCACAGATTTTTGTCATTGTCCCATAAATTTAATCCATTTCCCATCCTTATCCACACTCAGAGTAGGTATTATTCCAAATATTAAGAGCAACACATCCAAAAATTCCTTTCTAGAGAGGTGTCTTGACAACAAATCTCTGCAGGAGCTCCTGAGCCTGAGACTTGTTAGTCCAGAGTGCAAAGAGGGATCTCAGAAAAACTCAGCCTGCAGGGAAGGGAATAAAGCTCAGAGCAGTGGAGGCTTTAGCCCAACATTTCCCCCACTGCAGAATAAACTCTGAAATTCCTGCTGATTCAAGAAAAATGCCAAAATCCCTGAAAGTCCCCCTCTGTTATTTCACCATTTAAAGGAAGATTTCTTGACACGTGCCCAACCCCTGCAGCCCCAATTTCTTTTCTTTCCCACTGCCATTGTTACAAACTCCTAAAAACCAGGTTACAGTCAGAGCTCTGCAGTGAATTCATGGCATTTGGCACTCATAACTCCACTTTTATAAAAACAGATTAGTGCATTAAAAACCTCCTTAATAACAGCTCTATCAAAGCAGACATTGCCCAAAGCAATACAATTATTGGTCAATAATTCCTCTTGAGCTGTTTCTATTACCACCACTTTATTTCAACACTTGCCTTCTTACCCTTTGATCTGCTAATTATCTTTTTACCCTCTGATCCTCTCTACAAGTCCCTGGCAATTTGATCCATTAATTACAGTGCCCACATTCCCCATTTTCCACAGAATGTTCAATTTTTGTGACCTTCTTCACCTTCCTTCACACAAACACTTGCCATCTTTCTCTAGGGTATGGCTACTTCTGTAAATATATAGATAATGGTACAAAATGCTGTAATTAAAAGTATTTTTGCATTTTCCTTGCAATCCTTTGGGCTTCATGAAAACATCTTAATACTTTGTCATTGACTTAAATTTCGATGGAAATGAGCGGTCTGGTAAATGCTTTTGACTCCATTTTTAATACCATAAACATCTGGATTTTTTTCCCAATATTAAATATTCCCAATATTAAATTGCTGGAGATTCTATTAAAAACACAGTTTCTGCTATATTTTTCTGTAAATATTATAAAAAGTGTTTTCTGATATAAAGCTTTTCTCATTTTATGAGCACATGACCCACAAATTACTGAATATTCTGCATTGCCAGTTTCCCACTCCCTTCTAAGCCAGATTCGGACCTAAACAAATTCTAGAGTGGAAGAACTTCAGGAAGATAAACTTGAGCTTTTTACTTGTACAATCCAGAAATGATGGTGCTATGGAAGGGGGGCATTTTTGGGACTGAGGAGCAGAAGTTTGGCAGCTACAACAGAACCTCGGTGTTTGAAAGCTGGATTTAATGAATTTCTTGTGACCAGGATATCCCATAAGAATTCCAAACAGTCTCTTGTTCTACCAGGAAGTGTCTGACACTGTTGGGTTTCTCCTGTGTTTGTGCAAAAGGTGGACACTCTCATTTAAACCTCCAGTGCCTCAGTTGGAATTCTTCTGTTAATATTTACATTTTTAACCACAGATTTAGTTCAGAACTGAGGACTTGGTAAATCCCCATCAATAAAATGCAGCAAAACACAGGCATTGCAGTTAATTTTATTCAGTTTTTCTGTGCAAATGATCACTTAGTCCTTTGGCCAAAGTTACCAGCTGCTTAAAGTAATGGCTTTGTGCTGTGTCCACTCAAATGAGCTCAACCACTTCTCATTCCAGAGAAACCTGTGCAGAGCTGCCAAAGAATGATCATTAATGCAAGATTTTTCTTTTTGACAGCTTTTCTGCCTGGAAAATGATTGATTGGGCACTTCTTGTATAAATAATCTTTGCAGTTTTTAATATAGAGAATCCATTTTAATATCTACATCGTTAAAACCAAGAAATTCTCATTTCTATGCATCCAGTTCTTTTCAATCAGATTATTTTTATAAGTATGAGGATTGGAAAAGCAAAATGTGTCTTGCAGAGCAGAGGTATCTTCAATAATCCAGAGGAAAATCTGCTAAGGAATAAAATTCTTCTTGCACAATTTCAAACCAAAATTGTGCTTATTGAATATAGTCCTGTCTAATCATATTGACTTATTCCTCCTTTTTTCCCTTTCAGACCTAGCTGGTAGCATATAATTTGCCATTTTTCACATTAGTTCTTAAATAGCTCACACTTCCTTGCATCACGAGGCACTTAACAGCTTCTCAGTAATCTGATTGTTCAATTGTCTGAAGATTTCAGACACAGAAAAGCCAAGTACAGGATCAGCCTGAAATACTTTGAAATACAGGAGGCCATTTCAGCGCAGCTGAAGCAAGTAATGGAGAATTTGTAAAATAAAACACAAAGAAATGAGTTGTGGTTGGCAATAAATACGTGAGCTGCTCCGAGGGTGTTTCTGTTTGAGTTATGGAACATCTCAGGAGCTGTTTGGGGATCAGGGCTGGTCTGCTTGGCTTCACTTTATGGTGCCCCAGCCAGGTATCTCGGGGCTCCTGAGACCTGCAGTGATTCAGAGCCACGGGAGGAGCTCAGCCCTGATGGATGGCACAGCTCAGACCTGCCAGCACCTCACAGAGCTGCTGACGCCGTGCTTTTCCTTCCCTTCCACCTCCTTCATGCAGGAAAACTTTCTGCTGCTTCCTTCGCTGGTCCCATCAGATATTCCAACCTGGGATGCACCATCCCAACAACCGCGGCAAGGACCCCCTCAACTCCACACCTGCACTTGTGACTAACCTCAATTGTGCAATAGGAAAAGGAAAAAGTCATTTATCAAGAAAATCTTCAGAGGGAAGAACCATTCCCTTGAATCAAACAGCCTTTTGTGTGTGATAGTTATCCTCATCGATATTTAGATTATTAAAATCCAACAAACTACAAAATATTAACACATACAATTTTTTTTCTGCGTCAGAATCCAGAGTTCAGCTGATTGTGGCACTTTTTAATCTCCAGTTTCAATCCAAATTCACATAAGAAAAACACTTAGGTAATTTTATTTTGCCACTAGTTAATATCTCTCATTAACCATTAAGTAATCTCTCTATTTTTCTTTTGAATCTGTGTGGCAAATTGCATCACATAGGCTTGTATACTCATAAAAAATACTCATGTATTTTTTACCCTTTCCCTTCTGTCTCTTGCCTTTGCTCTCTGTGTTGCCTGGACTGTTACTCAGTGTTATGGAATTTTAAAAAATCAATTCTTCTCTATCATTTTGCTTCATGATGAAAGAAAGACAAGGTGATTTTCCATAGAGGTTGCTAACCAGGGTGTTCCCATACACAGAATTCAGCTGCAATAATTTCTTCATTCTTTCTTCATTCTGCCTTTCCTACCACTCCAAGTAGTTTAGAACTCTTAAAGCTCCAGCCTAGAAGAGCTTTTCCTTTCCCCAGCTCTTGTGTTTGTCCTTTGAGCCCCCAACAACAATGAAACTCCAAGATTTAAGAAAATATGATGGTTTTATCTTCAGTCATCTTCTGATGTCATTCTCTAAGATTCTTTTGCTCCCAACTGTTTCAATATTTTGGACTAAAAACCTCATCTAAAGGTGACTGAAGCCTGCCAGCCTTGCAGTTGGGGTTTGTGGCTTTAAAGAGAACCCTGATTTACCAGCTGAGCCAGCCCCAACCCTTCCAGCAGTGGATCCATGGGCTCTGCTTGCACTCAGGCACACACAGACTCCAGAACAATTAAGGATTTATTTATAGCTGAAGTTGAATGTATGAGTAAGTCACACATGCTCAGGAATTGCAATGTTTTGTTGACCATAACATTCCCCAGGAAGATTTAGAAAGGAGTGAGGTGCCAACTTCACTTTTGCACCAGGGGCCTCTCCTATTTCTGCTGGGAGAGGCACAGCCTTTAAACCTGGTTTAGCACTGAAATATTTACCTATCTTTCCTCTCCTCTTTTCTCTCTGTGATATTTAAGCAAGAAGCTTTATTTGAACAAGAGCTCTTTAACCTCATCACAGGCAGGGTTTTTTTTTTTCCTCATTTAAATGTTGTGATTAATTAACACAAACCCCAGTGATCCTGCTGCCCCTGCCTGGAGAGGAGCTGACAGTTTACCTTTTGATGAGGAGGAAGCAGCCTCCAAACAGAAGCAGTGCTCCAGGACAGGAGTCAGTGGGCAAAACCTGAAACCCAGGAACATCAGGAAACACAAATTTACTGTGAGGGTGACCAAACACACATTCACCATGAGGATGGCCAAACCAGCGGCCCAGGGAGGTTCTGGAGTCTCCATTCTTGAAATTATTCAAAAGGTGTCTGGACACAGTCATAGAATTATGGGATATTTTGGGTTGGAAGGCGCCTTAAAGATCATCTCGTTCCAACCCCATTGCCCTGGGCAGGGGTGTCACTCAGTAGACCCAGTTTCCTAAATTCCCTTCCAAGCTGACCTTGGCAACTGGCTCTGGGTGTCCTGCTTGAGCAGAAGGGTTGGACCAAGTGATCTGTGGAGGTTCCTTCCAACCTGAACCATCCTGAGACTCTGTGAATGTGTCCATTAATCCAGAGCCTCAACATGAAGCACATCAGACATTAAATTAATGTGGCCTTAAGTGCCTCTGAGGCCACCCTGGAATGAAAATACGCTGCCAAGAGCAGGAAAAAATAATAAAATAAGTCATGTTAGATTAGGTTCCCCCATCCAATGAGGTTCCTAAACTGTGTAGCACCCCAAATATGGTAATATTTAGATCAATTTTTTTGATGTCTGTGCTCACTTATGAAGCCTCTTGGCTCCTTCTTCTTTGCTCTCCTATTTCTGTAATAAGAAATAAACATTTCTTCGCCTGGCCAATTTTTTTTTAACTGAAAAATAAACCTGTAACTTGGGGCATGCTTGGAAGTGTTTACAGATGCTCAGTAACCCCGTGAAGACTCTCCTGTCCCTTTGAGTTTAATGGAAGCTGACATGGAATTCAATGAAGTGCGAATTTCCCTCTCGATTTCAGGAGCTCTTTCCCTGGATTTATTATGCCTGTAATTCCACACAGTGTTATACTACAGTGTTATAATACAGCCACCAGCCCAGCCAGGGCATTCCAACTGAGAACTCACAGCCCAAAATCTTTTGCCATCAGCTACCTCCAGTCCTCATCTGGGGTGGATAATCTGGATTTAACACTTTTGAGATCTGCCTTTTGTTACTAATTGGTTTCATTTATTTTGGAGCAGTTTCTTATTAGAAAAGGTGAGTCCTCTGCTTTTAGGGTACACACTAAATTCTTCATGCCCCATCCCTGGAGGTGTCTAAAGGCTGGAAGGGGCTTGGAGCAGCCTGGGATAGTGGAAGGTGCCCATGGCAGGGGTGGAACGAGATGAACTTTAAAGCCTCTCCCTACCTAAATAAATCTATTATATCAATAATATATTAAAAGATGCTGCAGAAGGGTCTCACAGACCAGGGAGACCTCAGCAGTTCCATCTTCCTCCTGAGGATTCGTGTCAGGAGTGGTGGATGGTAACAAACCCCATGGTGGGACAATCCAAACTGCTCCCCACGTCACAAACAGGGATGTGTGACACTGCCAAGCCCAGTGTGCCAGCTGGGCAGCCTGTGGAGATCACCTGCTGGGATATGACTTCAAAATATGGATTTTTCTTTATTCATTTATTCTTTTTTTTATCTTATGTGTGTGGGTAAATTGCCATCAGCAGGATCACTGCAATCCTGGATCCTGTGTGGGACAGAATATTTGGCCTGCAGGTTCCTCTTGCAGACCTGGCAGGGGAAGGTTGAGCTTGTTATCCTTCTAATCCTGCTTCAAGCAGGTGCCTGGAAGGAAATGGAGTCAGATATCTGGTTTCTGTCCCCACTGTGCTCCGAGGAGTGATGACAGAGTTATCCTGGGACGGGGGCGAGCGGGAAATGGAAGGGAATGGCAGAAATGCCATGCCCGGGTCACGTACCACAGAACTTCTCTGGCAGAAACATCTCCTGCCCAGGCTGGCACGGTGACAGACCTGTCCCCTGGCCAGCAAATGAGCTGAGGGCTCAGAGAGAGGCAGAGGTGCTGTGCTGGCAGGGAGCAGAATCTCATCTCTGCGAATGTGAGCGCTGATGCCTCTGCCAGGAGAACTGGGTGGCCTTTGCTAAACTCTTCTCCTGGTTTTAGTTTCAACAAACATCTAAGCAGCAAAGCCCTCTTAAAATCAACTGATAGCTACTCCCAGAAACAAGTGCTTTGCTGGGAAAGGCTGGGCTTGAGCTGGAACCCTTTGCTGCACAAAGTTCTCAGTCAGTATTTTTACTGGGCTGTGCAATTTGCCATCGTTTAATTGGAGGCACCTCCTCGTTCCAAACAGTCCTGCCCATATCAGGAATGCTGTGCCCATCCTGTGCCTTGCTATGAAATGATAATGGCACTCTAACCTTGCTGGAGGGAGAGTTCTGAGCTGAGGCAGGAGAGCTGGCCTCCCATACTGATGAACAGAGATTTTAAAGGAGATATCCCTGCATCTTCACCTTGGTGCAGACAGCTGCAGTGGATTTCTCTTGGTTATCTTAAGAGAGCTGGAGTTCATAGCTTTAAATATCACCAGCCCCAAAGTCTGCTCAGAATATTAGGAACTTAGTTCTTGGGGGTTTTATCATATATGGCATTTCTTATGTTGCCTAATCACGTTGTTTGCACATTTCAGCCCCAAAATGATATAAAATTACGGATGTTCGAGCGGTCTCTGGGAAATATTTTGCCTCTTTGTTTGCTTCTGATAAAAATCTGCCCAAAAAATCCCTTTCAGACCTGCCAGTCAAAAAGCATTAAAATATAAAATTCAAGAACCAGGGCTTTTGAAAAGCCTAATCTGGCCTGAGCTGTTGGAGGCAGAACTTCCCCAGTGCAATAAACAGTGGGAACATTCCCTGTGAGCCTGATAAAACCTGCTGACGTCCGCAGGGAGCTGTGCTGCTGGAGAAATATTGTAACTACTCCATCACTGCTCGTGTTGCATATACAGAGCTGGAGCCAGCTTGGAAATGTTCAGGCAAGTTATTCCCAGTCTCGTTGACAATAACCACTTGTCTCATGTAAAATATCCACTCCTGCAGGCACAGCAGTTGCTTTTCCTGGGCTGGGATATTCAGGATGTCGTGTTGCCTGAGTGATTTCCAAACATGTGCAAGTGGAGGGAGAAGGAAAATCTATGGAAAGCCGTAAAAACATCGCGTGCAGTCCCTGAAGTCGCCGAAATAATTCTGTGAAAATTATTCCCCCTTCCCTCGTGCAGTCCCAACCTTTCTATTTCAGTACCAAGAAAAAAGTATATTTGGAAAGCAGACTGGCATAATTACAGCACAGAGAAACTTGTGAGAAATGGCAAAATAGCACTAAAAGAAAGCTGCTGGGAATAACAAGCAAAGGCAAAAAAAAAAAAGAAAGAAAATAATGTTATTTGTACAAAGTTTGTGTGCAACAAATGCAGAAAGGAGAACTCTGTTGAGTAAATTCAGAACACTCCTGCTGGCATGAGGGCACTCTCAATGTGATCCATGGTATTGGCTCTGTCACTGCTCTCTGGGTGTGGAAAACTCATGGAAGAGTTTAGATTTTACCTAGAAGTTGGTTACAATAATCTGGGTTATTTGCAGGGGTGAGCACGGTGACAGTGTCAGGTTTGGACATTGCAGAGGTGTTGGGAAGGTGCTCCCCAGAGCAGATCAGCAAATGGGCTTTAAAATCCTTGGAGTTTGTGCAGCTCCAGCTCTCATTCCACACTTCCCCTTACCAAAGCAATATGAAACGCCAGAGAAGAGGAGAAGAAATATTTTCCAGTGCTGGTAATGTGTGTACCTGGGTAATTCCCACCCCGTTTTCCAGGGATTTGCCTTGGCATGGAGCAGAGGAGCCGCTCTCCCCTCCGTCACCATCGACCCAGTAACTCGAACGGTTGTGAGTTTCCTCTTAAGTCCTTTCAAGTGGAGATCACTTCTCCTCACACCTCATTTCTGGAGTGGTTCCTGCTCCCTTGGAAGCAGCTGCAGCATTCCTGCTCCTCTCCCTCAGTGCCCTCCCTCTGTCCCAGGGTGCTGGACGAGGGACACCGAGACCCAGGAATGGCACGTCCAAACTGCAGCAGGAAATCTGGGCATGCTGAGGCTCCTGTTTGATCTGTCACACCATCCCCACTGACATCCCCCTGATCTGACCCAGAGGGAGGAGTGGAAGGAATAAAAATCCCATTTATTCCTGCAGGGAGGAATGCTGTGCACACAGCTGGAACACAGCAGGTTCAGCCCCAGCCTCCTGAATTTCAGCATCAGAGAGAGCAGTGAGCTGAACGAGTTCATTATTGGAGATGTTGTAAGCTGGGCTTTGCAATTAATTTCTCCTTTTTCTCACACAAACCCTGGCTTACTTGACCTGTGTTACACTGCACTTTCTCTGACAGAAACACCACAGATAAGCTTCTCATCAGCAGTGGCTTTAGTTATCTGGCTCTGTTTGGGAACATCAGGATCTAAAAAAAAAGGTCTGCTTAATGTCAGGGTCTGTGCCAAATTATGGCATGAAAAAAAGGAGACTATTTCTGATATGATTTTCTCTTTTTGAATAAACTAAAGCAGGAAAGATTAAAAGCTGTTTCATGAAGATAAATGCAGAAATAAAATTTTGCTGGCCATGAAGGTCACAGAATAACAGAATCAGGAAGGGTGAAAAAGCCCTCAAAGATCATGGAGTCCAACCTGTAGCCCATTCCCACCCCGTCCCCAGCCCAGAGCTCTCAGTGCCACATCCAGGAATTCCTTGGACACCTCCAGGGATGGGCACTCCAAACCTCCCTGGGGAGCTCCTCCCAATGTTTATTCATCCTTTCCATGAGGAAATTCCTGCTGGTGTCCACTCTGAGCCTCCCCTGGCCCAGCCTGAGGCCGTTCCCTCTCCTCCTGTCCCTGTCCCCTGGGATAAGACCCCAAATCCCCCCCTGGCTGTCCCCTCCTGTCAGGAGCTGTGCAGAGCCACAAGGTCCCCCCTGATCCCCCTTTTCTCCAGGCTGAGCCCCTTCCCAGCTCCCTCAGCCCTTCCTGATGCTCCAAACCCTTCCCAGCTCCCTCAGCCCCTCCTGGGGCTCCATTCCCAGCTCCCTCAGCCCCTCCTGGGGCTTCAGCCCCTTCCCCAGCTCCCTCAACCCCTCCTGGTGCTCCAAACCCTTCCCAGCTTCCTCAGCCCCTCCCCACAGGACCATGAATGGTCTGGCCCCAAGACCTGATGTCTCTTTAGGCCTTGTGCTCTGTGTAGGGTTGGTTTTGAGAGGGTAAATACTGACCAAGCTGCAGAAAGAGGGGAGCACAACAAGGAGGGCTTTGCCTTTCATCAAATTGAACTTTCCGTAATGTTTTCCAGATGGGCAGATTCTTCATCGTTCACAAATTATCTCTGTGTTTTCTGGGCCCAATTCCCCAGACAAATTCCTGTTCTCCTGCATCCTGAGAGATCTGTTCCTGTCTCCCCTTCACGCATTTCAATTTCTATATGATTTTTACATTACATGTGAGATAGCTGTAATCTGTGAAGGGATAGCGAGATCAAGAGAAGAACGAGATTATTCTCTTTGCTTGTCAAAACAAACAGAAATAGCATTTCTTCTTCTCTGCAATGGCTGATAGAAACAGAAACACTGCAAAAATATTCATTTTTCTGCCTCTTGAAGCTGGATATGATTCTTATGAGAAGTTCTCAGTGGCTTCTAGCTGGTAGAAGAGTTTGACCTAAAATATATTAGACTCACTTGTAACCATTAAAGGGAAAAAAAGAAAAAGCAGTGACAGCAATAAAAATGCTGACAATAACATAGTGTCTTAGTCCATAGAGATTTGGCAATAATCAATACATGATGCCCTCTCTAAAAATACTTTGGCTTTTGGCAGCTTTAAAAGTTTTCCTCCCCATAGGTGGAGATCAGACAAGTTGAAAAAACTCAGGGAAACTTTGAGAAATTACTGAAAGAGCAATAAATATTTAAATCTTGGAAATTCACCCAACACCTCCAGCTGGGCAGGAGCAGACAATATTCCCCATCTGCAGCAGCATGGAAAATCAATAGGATAGAGGCCGTGGCTGTTCCTGCTGCAAATGTAATCCTGGCTGCTTTATCTTCAGGCAAAAAGCAAAGTTTATTGCAAACACCGTGGGCCTTCCTTTGTCTCGAGGATATGAGTAAGGAGTGTCTCCACTGAACCCAAGAAAATTATCCCAGTTAGTGGGAAATCAGCTCCTGTTTTTGCAGGAATGAGGTGTCTCCAATGTTTGTGCTCAGCTCCAGTGACCCCATTGAAGCACAACACGAAATCGGTTTTGTCCTTCCCTTTGTTGGGTACAAAGGGTCAGAGATGTCTGAAGTCCTCTAGTAAGGAAAACTACCAAGAGAAATCAAATATTTAGTTTCTTTCCTTACTATGATTTAATCAGTGCCTACAAAGCAGGGTTGTTTGAAGCATTTAGAATAATTTGTCAAAAATGCTTCTCTTCATCCTGTGGAACCTCAATATAATCCTCACTTTTGGAGCACCAGAATATTTTCTCACAGTATTTTTCCTATGGCTCTTCACTTAAGACTTCAACTATCATGACAAGAATCATCACAAGACTCTCAGTCCATCTAAAACCAAATCCTGTGCCAGAGGTTGAAGTCCAAGTCCAAATCTTTGACAACTTAGAGCTCATTTTCTTCAGAATTATTATCCCCAAAATAATTTTAGGTCATTCATGCCTGTGTTTGATTAACAGATCATTCATGCCTGTGTTTGATTAACTGCAGTTAACTTTGCCACGTTAACCAGCTCATAAAAAACATTTTCTTTAGCTCATGGAGCATCCAACCTTTGGGATCTCTCTTCCTTTAAAGAACACAATATTTTTAGGAATTCCCCTGCACCCTAAAGGAGTTCCTGTGAAGAGAAAAATTATTTTGCAGGGCAGTTGCAAAGTGTTTATGAGAATGTTTTGCTGCACAGCCTCAACAGGACTTCAGGAATTGCCAAAAATAGAGTTTGGTGCAGGGATCACAAGTGAAGAGATGGCTTTGTGTCTTCTTGTGTTTAAGAAACAAATATCATGTTTGAGCACATAATGAAGATGAAAAAGAGGAAAATAAGGAAATTAATTAGGAAATTAAGACAAATAGTGTGATATTGGATTTTAGATTCCAAAATTATGGCTGTAGAAAAGATGTGACTGTTTGTTCCTATTAAATATGTCAATCTTTCATGGTAAGGTGGGACAGGAAAAGTTTTTAATATTCAGCAAATCTCAGTGGCTGTGGAGTGTTCATGACTAATCAAAAGTTCCTTAAAGAAGCATTTGTGTGAAGCTCCTTAGTGCGTGGTTAGTCACAAAAATAAGAAATATGAGGGGAAAGCAGGGTGGTTGGCAATAACTGCAATAACTGTGGGGTGGAAATTATTCTACTGTGGGCCAGGCACAAACACTTCTGCTTCAGATCTTGATGTTTTACATTTACAGCCAGTGTTTGTTTTCATTATTGTGAAATGATTGTTAACACAATCATGAAGCAGTGAAGGCAGCAGCTTGGAATTTTCCGTGTTTTATTTTATTGCAATACCTTTTTACCCTTTTTTTTTTTACCCTTTTTTGCAGTCTCAGAGAATCAGCTTGGGAATTCTGACTGTGAGGAATTTTCTCCTCTCCCTGACTAATGGCACTAGTGGTTAATAAAGATCTGAAAAGCTTTTATTAATGAAATATCTTTTATTGCACAGCTTTTATTCATTTTTCATGCACACATAAAAGACAGCAAAGAGGAAAAAAGCCACCAAAATGTACAAGCACACAGAAATAACCAGCAGAGCCTTAAAAAGAGATTGTTGAGGTAATAGAGATAACATTTTTAGACTACAAGGATGGAAGGTGAAGAAACATAGATCCTTTGGGAAAGCAAAGATCCCTTTAAACCTTTTCCCACACTTCCTGTAGCACAATGAACTTTGGGTTGTAACATTATTTAGCTGTAACATAACTTACCCTGGCAGAAACACCAGCTCTGCTGTCTCAGGGGCCATATAATTCCTGGGATACTACATCCAATAAATGTTTTGGGCCAGGTGTAGTTGTACCAAGCACAGAAGAGGAACCACATGGATGATCTGCAATCATCCTCCACATGGCTGAGGGACAAGAAAACAGCTCCTTGTTCATACCTTGATATGTCCCCTGTTTATAAAGTGACCTGGCAGCTCTTGGAATTACAAATCCTGGAGGATTCTGGTAAAGAACGCATCAAAAAAATCATGGAGTGGTTTGGGTTGGAAGGGACTTTAAAAATCATTTCATTCCAACCTCCTGACACAGGCAGGGAATGTGGCTGAGCTTCCCTTCTTCAAACACAAGTTCTGTGCAAGGATTCTCCCTCATGGCTCAGTCCCAGGAGAAATTTTGGAGAAATTTGCATTTAGGAGAAACTTGCATTTAGGAGAAATTTTGGATGGCATCCTAGCTGCAGCCCACCTCTCCTGAACAGCCTGGGAGATTTACAGCTGTATTGGGTACCTAAAGTACCCACAGGTCATCTGGGGAAGGAAATGAGGAGGGCAAGCAATGCATTATTCCCCTGGGGACTGTGTGCTCCTGCTCAGGCAAGTTAATGTAAAGGAAAATTAATTGGCCTGCAGTTATGCAAAGCCAAGTGAACAGTAACAGGGTTCATGAGGCCAAAACCACCGAGTGGCAAGGGCTGTGTGTAGGCATTTCCAAAAAACTTCCACAATCAGGTGTTTTATTGCAAGTTGAAGCGCAGGAGATCCCATAATTGCTACTTTTAAAAGAGATATGGGAAACACTTTGCCACCACTTTGTCAGAAATGTGGACTGTAAAACTCTGCAGCTCCATGGGTTCCATGGGTACCATCTTTGCTGGGATGTCCTTGGGCTCGGGGGTGCAGGAGAGGGACAAGCTGCCCATAGGAATCAATTCCCCACCTCCAAACACCTGGGATGGAGCAGGGGCATTATCTGTGGGGTGCAGGTGGTGGGGAGAGGAACGAAGGGATGTTGCCGGTGGAGCACGGTGTCCACAGTCATGGGAGGAGCTGAAATTTGGGTTCTGCACATGGCCTGGAGGTTGAGCAGCTCCTGCTCTTGCCCTTGGAGAGCACCCCAGCCTGGAGAACATCCATCCAAGCCTCTTTTGATTGATTCACATATGAAATCAGTGAGGTTTTTATGTTTCATTGCATTCTACTCAGTGTTTTGGTAATTTCTTGCATCTTTATTGGGTGAAAAACAACTCCTGCCCTTGAGATGCTGTAAAATCTTGCAGTTGTCCACTTGCCAACCTTGTTTTCCTTCTCCTGCTCCTCAATTTGCCTGCAGGTGCGCACCCATGGATCTGATCCAGTATTCCACACGTTTTAAAAAATATATAATAAATCACAAAGGATTCCATAAATACAACCCTTTCATCCCACCTCCTTTTGAAAAAGCGATGGGAATGACGAGTGGGGAAAATAAGGTTCTGCAAGCAAACCAGAGCAAGAGGGAATAAATGAGGGCATCATCTCCTCCTGAATTTGAAAGTTCAACAAGAGGAACCAGTGCAAGAAATAGAAAAGAACTAGAAGGAGTAGAAGTAGGTCTCATTTAAAAGCACATTCCAGTCAAAAATACCTCCCAAGTTTCATGTCAGCCTTGTAGTTTTTCTCTAAAAAAAGAAATCAAGCAAGCAATAGTTATTTAATAACAAAGAGTGACCTATTTTGGAAGGAAAATTAATATGGAAGTGTTCTTCTGAGAATAGGAGTAGTTTTTGTGAAGATTCCTCCACTATTATATGGACCAATTCTGTGATGAGTGTTTAATAATTCTTACTTTGAATCTCCTTGTGTATCTCAGAATCCAAACTAAACTTCTGGTAGTTGGGCTGAAACCCACTTGATTATGTTCTAAGCATAAAATTCCTATGAAAAACATTTCCATATAACATATATTATTTTTGGAACAAATTTCTGCACATACTTGCCTTTAAGAACTTCAGAACTCAAGAAATATTTGGTTTTAATAAAAATGGTGTAGCTCCAATGGATTTGATCATGCAGACTGAGGAGAGCTCCTGATTTAGCATGCCCAGATTTTGACATCAGAGAGCCTGTCCAGTGAAAAACAGCAAAAAAAAAAATATTAATAATGATTGACTTCTATAAAAGGATGGTCTCATGGAATCTCCTAAGAGATTAATAACTGATTGGCTTTGTCAGATAATTAGCTGCTCTACCAAATTATTTGTAAGCTTTTCAGGAGAGACGCCAGCACCAAATGTTGTTCTCATCCATTGCTGGAGGTCGGCTGTTTTCCAAAATAGAAGTGCAATTAATCATTATTAACATAAAGAAGATGCTGATATTGTTCATTAATAATCTGTTTTTAATGTTAATCAAATAATCACGGCAGTGTTGATCTATTGAGTGAAATGTGGGGGGTATATTGTGCCTTGCATAAGCAATGGATATGATTTACCAATCTGCGTGTACAGAAAAGTGTTTGGGGATAAAACTAACATGGTTAGAGAATGGAAAATGTTTTCCCAAGGTGAAATTTCCAGCATTTTCATTACCTGCTTTCAGAAAACAAAGAACAGACAAAGATTCAGCTTTTTTTGGTACTAAAGGATGGTTAGCAACAAGAAAAAGTGCAGCTGTGTTGTGTCTTTGCTGTCCAGCAATCCAGTGTTTCTCATAATAACTTCAAAAATGTACCTAGGACTGTTTATAAGGAAGGTCCTGAATAAAATGACTGTTTGGGTTTGTTTGCCTTTATCTCTGCCTTTTTCCAGCAGTTTCCTGATTAGCCTGAGTACACAAATGCATCTTGTCCCTGGACAATCCCTCTTTTTATCTCCAAGCAGGTTTCCTGAACACCGGTAATTTAAAAATGGTTTCTGTGTACATCTGTCTCAATAAAGCATTGCTGAAACACCTCCAGCCCCACTCCTAAAAAATGAGTGCTGAGGCAAAGTGAGCTTGTGTGACTGCAGCACTTGACAGAACATTTGCCACCCATTTAACACCGTTTGCAGGGGCCTGGTTCCATGGCACTGCCCTGACGCATCATTTAATGATGATTTAATGGTTTAATGAGAGCAAATGGTGGTGAAGCTTCTCTTTAAACACGGGTCCTTCATCAAATGCACAGATTCAAGAGGAGGCCCAGATGGGGCTGGAGATGTAGGAGAAGGAAGAACCCTAAGGTGGGAACAACAGACATTGAACTTTAATTTAGATAGCTCTAAGTTTTGCTAGGTAGTTTCTTTAAATCTCATATTTAAAATTGCTCCTTTCCCTTCTTCTTCCCAGTCATGCTTATTTCAGATAATCCTGAAATTATTTGGGTAGAAGGGACCTTAAAGATCACCCAGTGCCACCCCTGCCATGGGCAGGGACACCTTCCACTGTCCAAGACTGCTCCAAGCCCCAGTGTCCAACCTGGCCTTGGGCACTGCCAGGGATCCAGGGGCAGCCACAGCTGCTCTGGGAATTCTATTCCAGGGCCTCCCCACTATCCCAGGGAGGAATTTCTTCCTAATATCCCACCTAAACCTCCTCTCTCTCAGTTTGAAGCCATTTCCCATTGTCCTGTCACTCCATGCTCTCATAAATTCTCTCTCTAAAAGACCGTATAATAAGGATAATATAGCAAAAGTGCATATCCTAAAAACACAGAACAAGAGAAAAAAAAACCAAAAAAACTTGGGTGTGTGGGTGGGCTTTGTTTTAGCAGTTTATCCTTTGCTAATAGGGGTGAGAAATAGGATTTGCCAGATAAGCTATTGTAGGCTCACATTTGATTGCTGTGCTGCACATGACATGGAAATATCTGATCATTTTTTGGTAATCAAGTTTGTCAGAATCCTGTGGGGGGATCTGCAGTCTCCAGCCCAATGCTGGTGATTGCCAGAGATGCCAAAGGGCTCTGGCTTTGCATCTATGACACTCAGAGACAATGTTTGGGCTCAAAATAATTTCTGTGCTTTGTGCATCATCTCCTGAGAGATGATGGAGAGGATTGGAAGTCCAAAAGCCTCCAATCTCTTGCACTGTTTAGCCAAAAGATTCCTTAAAGCATAGTGGAGTCAGTGGATAAAAACACCACGACAAACCCGTCAATATCCTCCAAAGTTTTATAGCACTCTTCTAAAATAGAAAATAATAAAAAATTTAAAAAAAGAAAATTAATTAGCTGATGGTCCAGATGAGGAATACCACATAAATATGTCTGTTTAAATCTCAGGGCTTGGACAGCAGTGGTTTCTGCTGCAAAATACAATCGTACGTCACCCCATGACATTTTGAGGAGTGTGGGATGGAAAGCAGCCTCTGTGCTTGTGCCAGACTTTATTTCATGTGGGCCCATTTCTGAGGGTGCTGACGATGGATTAAGCAGTGTTGACAGATAAATACTGATGTTTTATTTTTGTGGAGATTAGAGAGTGGCATGCTCCAAAGTCTGGTGGAGTAGATTACTTAATACACTATTACTTCTCACGGATTTTGATTACTATTTGGATTTTCCAGAGTCATCATCTTGCATCTGCTGTTCTCACCCTTCTGTCAGCTCTGGCAAAAACTGATAGCCAGGTGATTTGTCTGAATAAAATAAGTTTTTCACTTCCTAGGGTATCGTTTCACTCCAGCCTCATGCTTATGAAAAGCTGAGGAGTTTGGGTCATGGTTTTGGACCATGGAAGCTGTTCTGGACATTTTCAAGAATGCATAGTGAAGAGGGACTATTTACAAGAGCACATTGTGCTTTTTTAATAGAATAGTTTGGGTTGGAAGGGACCTTTACATCCCTCAAGTCCAACCCCCTGCAATGAACACCTTCAACTACAGCACATTCTCAGTAGCATCATCATTGCCCTTTGTTTGGGTTTTCCCTTTCTGACCCTACCTGAAAAGAGAAAAAAAAACATGCCAAAATACTGTGATAAAAGTGTTTTCCTTGTTCTCTTTGATGGGAATGCTCACATTCTGAAGAAACCCTCCAGCTGAGATCCAGCTTTCAACCAAATGGATAAACATTGGTGATATTTTTATCTGGTTAAGGAAGCATAGATGTAAATTTCCATAGGGAAAAAGATAAAGCCCTGAATCTGTGCTTGTGTCTTTGCTGTCATCACAAAAACAATTCTCCTTCCAAGGCTGGGGGAACCAAGGCTGTGCAGCCACCTCTGTGTGTAACAGGCTCAGGATCTCACAGGTGGCTGTGGAGGTGTTTTGCTGTTTTACTTTCCCTGAGCTCAGTTAAATTGATGGTTTGTGACGATATCGTCCCTTCCATCCAAGACTTAGCATTCAAGGACTGTGCAGAAGGACTTGCCTCCAAACCAGGGAGATATAGAGAGCCAAAAAAATGGTAAATACAATAGTAGATGGTTTATGTCAGCTTGACAGCATCGTTTTTGGCCAGCACCCAAAGCTACAAACTTCTGAGCTGGAAGTTCGAGCTTTTGTTTGAAGTTGGGAGAGGAGGCTCAGGAATGCTCCAAAGCTGATCCACAGGGCTCTCCATGAGGTCAGAACAGAGCTCCAGGCAAGTCAGGGCCAGAAAAAGGTCAAGAACGACCCAACAAAGCAAAATCTAGTCACCCAAAGTGATGGGAATCATTGTGAAAATCAAATCACGGTGTGCAAAATAAAAGGAGTGGGCTGATCATGCAGAAATGCCCTGAGAACCTTCATTTGCACAGATCTTTTGAGGCAGGATGGCAAGAGGCTCCAGCTCTAATGACACTTTTGCAGAAAGTATTTTCCCTTGCTCCCAAAGAATTAAAATACTTCAGACAGGCAACAAGTGTGAGTTGCTGGGGTTAGAAGTTTTTACAAGCACAGCCGCAAGTGCATTAGATCGTTATGATTTATTGATGACCTGTCTGATGGAGACCTGAAATTCTGACATTCCAGCTTGCCACAAATATAAAAACTAAACCCAGAATGCTCAAAAAGAACATAGGTCAAGGGAAAACAACCCCCTTTTCCAGCTGTCTGCACAGGCAGGTCTTGTAAAGGCATTAAAGGGCTCTGAATCAGGCCCATGCCAGCAATTCAAATTTACAGGTGGTTGTTACTGCAGCAGAGACAAACACAGCCTGGCTTTAGTGGGTTTTGCACATTTTTCATGCACAGACTGAAAAATGTCCCTGAAAATCCTCAGCTGCCACAGGAGCACCACCTCTCCCTTCCCTTCAGAAAGACAAGGCCATTAGAAACTAATGGGGCCTTCAGGAATTGGAGATTCCCCCCATCCTCCATGTGCTCCTTCATCCCCCTCAAAGGGGTTTTTCTCTGCTCTGCAAATTTGTAATGCCCTTGTAAATGACATTTTGCTGCACAGCTGAAGCAAGCTACCTCAAGGAAAAGTGAAGACAGAAAAAGGGTTTAATTTTCTTTTCCTTGTGCAAGTCCATCAGAGCAGTCCAGCAGAAACCTGGGAAATGAGGATCCATCAAGCTCCCCACACAGGAGGAACTTTGAAGGTATCTTTTAATTGTCCTTCTGTGAGCTCCACATTGTAGCCATGGGCTGGACAAATTCTTCACTTGATTTAAATTATGTGGGATTAAGAGTCCCATGAATGATGTGGTCAAAAGACAAAGAAATTTTATGCTATCCACAGAATATTTTAGTTTTGAACTTAGGAACTGATGGGCTTTAATCCTAGACTGCTGGTCATCTCTAAGGGGATCTTTGGCCTTTTTTTGACTGTTGGATAAAACAAATACTGAATTTGGAATACGGGCAGTCTCCAAGGACCCCTTGATATCGTGGTGTCCAAAGGAAGATTCAGTTTCCAGATCCTTTTGTGGGATACAGATAGTCACATCCCCACATCCTCTGCAGAGAAGGGAATTTCCCTTTCTGCCAGGTTTGATCTTTGTCCTTGGACAGTGCATGGCACCAGAGAAAGATTATCTTTCACTTAAATTCTCCTCCAGAACTGTTTTCTCAGAATGGATGGTAAAGCTGTAGAGAAGAAATCCAGGTTCAAGGAATATATACAGAAAGGCAGGGTTCATCTCAAATGTATGAGCAAAGTGGTTTTCCAGTGGAAATTGAGGAATTTGTCTTCAATTCTGAGACCCTCTGTTGCTGAGTTACCTCATAAAAACCTCATCAAAACTGAGGTCTGTCCTGAAGCTTCACTGAAGATGGAGGGACCCAAAAATGCCTGAACTATAATTCTGATTAAATACCTCTGCTTAATCCTTAAACCTCAGTGTTTATGTCTGATTAAAAAAATTCAATTTTCTAAATTCTTGTGAGAATTCCAAATTTCAAAATCCTCTATTCCAAAAAATCTTTTTTGCTGCTTTATAGATTTCATCTACTTTTTCACCAAATTTTACCTATCTTTTAATTTTTTTGAAGGAGTATAGGGTATAAATAAATAACAAGGCACTTGGGATTTTAAGATTTTCTTATCTTCTATTCCAGGTATTGTTTTGCTCCCATTTCCTCCCCTGCAGCATTTGAGGACTCATGTAAAACACAGCCAACACAATTCTAT